>JACXGI010005617.1:0-39272 GCA_016801175.1 Esox masquinongy | reverse complement strand
GCAGATTCTCACCTTTTACACATTATGGCCTTTACACACAAGCACACTTCTCCTTTAAGAGAAGTCAACCATTTATCGACAGTAACCTAAGAATTGTCCTGAAATTCTGACACTCCCTAATTTTAAACCTGGAGACTCCAGGAAGACCCATGCTAATTTTAGGTCCTGGTGTATCTGGAAACACTTAAAAGAAAACATTCAGAAAAGTCCATGAATAGTGGCGATTCACACTCATAAAAACACACTTCAGAGTGGATTTAGCCCTTGTGCAATGACTCGTCAAATATCTGCTTAGGGCTGTGAGGAAGGAGAAATAGCCTGGGAGATGAATTTGATCCTATCCTTCGTCAGCGCTTCTTGGATCTGAAAGTGATGATTCAGGGGTAGACAGCAGAGGCGTTCTGCTGGGCCTCTGTGTGTGTGTGTGTGTGTGTGTGTGTGTGTGTCCTAATCCCCTCTGAGGTAAGGTTAGCAGCCCCACCACAATCAGATGACCTTAGACATGACCTTACAAACTCTTCACAAACACACATTGAAATGAAAAAAATAAAAGTATCCGTTTGTCAATTTATACGTTTCCTAATGAAGGAAACATGGAGTATAAGAAATGCACTTCTAAATGTTTTCCTGTTACACACGTGCACAGGTACATGTACAACCCCGTTTTCAAAGAAACTGGTAGTACAAAACAGTACAAAGACAATATATCAAATGTTGGAACTGAGAAATGTCATTGTTTTTGGAAAAATACATGTCTATTTTGAATTTGATACCAGCAACTTGTTTCAAAAAAAGTTGGGACAGGAACATGTTTACCACTGTGTTGCATCACCTCTTCTTTTAAACAATACTCTAAGTATTTGGGAACTAAGGAGACCAATTGCTGTAGTTCTGAAAGTGAAATGTTTTCCCATTCTTGCTTGTTATAGGATTTCAGCTGCTCAACAGTTCGAGGTCTCCTTTGTCGTATGTTACGTTTCATAATGCACCAAATGTTTTCAGGGTGTGACAGGTCTGGACTGCAGGCCGTCTAGTTCAGCACCCGGATTGTTTTACTACAGAGCCATGCTGTTGTAATACATGCAGAATGTGGTTTGGCATTGTCTTGTTAAAATAAGCAAGGCCTTCCCTGAAAAAGACGTTGTCTGGATGGCAACATATGTTGCTCCAAAACCTGTATATAATGTTCAGCATTAATGGTGCCTGCACAAAAGTGCAAGTCACCCATGCAATGTGCACTAATGTACCCCCATACCATCATGGAGGCTGGCTTTTGAACTTTGTGCTGATAACAAGCTGGATGGTCCCTCTCCTCTTTAGTCCAGAGGACGCGTCGTCCATGTTTTCCAAATGAATTCCAAATTTTGATTTATCAGACCACAGGACAGTTTTCAACCTTGCCTCAGTCTATCTTAAATTAGCTCAGGCCCAGAGAAGGCGGCGACAGTTCTGGATCTTGTTTATATATGGTTTCTTCTTTGCATGGTAGAGTTTTAAATTGCATTTGTGGATGCAGTGACATACTGTGTTCATAGACAATGGTTTTCGTTAGTGTTCCTAAACCCATGTAGTGATTTCCACTACAGAATCGTATGTTTTTAATGCAGTGCTGCCTGAGGGCCTTAAGATCATGGCCATCCAATGTTGGTTTTCAGCCTTGTCCCTTGCGTACAGAGATTTCTCCAGATTTTCTGAATCTTTTAATGATATTATGTACCGTAGATAATGAGATACCCAAACACTTTTAAACTGTAAGTTGAGAAATGTTATTCTTAAATTGTTGCACTATTTGCCTGTGCAGTCCTTCAGTGTGGTGAACCCCTCCCCACCTTTACTTCTGACAGACTCATCCTCTCTGGGATGTTCTTTTTATACCCAACCATGTTACTGACCTCCTGCCAAATTAACCTAATTAGTTGTGAGATGTTCCACCAGGTTTTTCTTTAGCATTACACAACTTTTCCAGTCTTTTGTTGCTGCTGTCCCAGCTTTTTTTAAACGTGTTTCCAGCATGAAATTCAAAGTGGGCATATATTTTTCAAGAAACAATAACATATCTCGTTTCAACCTTGATATGTTGTCTTTGTAATATTTTCTATTGAATATGGGGTTTAAATGATTTGCACATCATTGCATTCTGTTTTTCTTTACATTTTACACAGCGTCCCAACTTTTTTAGAAACGGGGTTGTACAAGTGTTGGTACGAAATAATATCCCAATAACCAGCGACACTTGAGCAATTGGGATGAAGTCCTCTACTCAGGCAACCATTCCGTTGCAAGCCTAACGCTATAACCGCTAATCTATCTAGAGCTCTCTAGACTTCCTGCCACGTGCACGTTGTCATCTATTCACTGTCAGAAATGTTTTGACGGGATGTCTGTTTTACTATTACAAGACCAGAATCCCTCTCCTCTCTTTCCGGTTTATCCCAGTCTTCACCTGTTTTCTGCTAGTCAAACCCTATACATCTACATGCACACAGCTAGCTTTAGCAGCAGCGGTGCGGAGGGTGGAAAAACAGGGCTGCGGCCCCTAGATTACTGCATCACTCAGCTCTCTTTCCCCATGGCCAATAAACCTTTAAAGCACCTATAAAACACTTGGCAAGGGCTTTTTGAAGTTTTTATGAAGATCTGCTTTATTGTTCCCCAGAGATGAGCCCTGCTCCACTGGCGCCTTGAAGCTTTCTGGAAGTGCCAGTGAATTCAGTGGAAGGGAGGGATTGACAGAGACGGGTAGGTGGGAGGGACTCTCAGAGAGAAGAGGGGTCTGCACCAGTGAAGACTATGTTTTAGGTGTTTGTGTCTGTGTGTGTGTTTATTTGCGTATGGGAATTTGAGCAGAAGGAGTAGCAGTAGGAGGCATAGTAATAGCAGTTGCTATTGACAGCATGATACCATATAGAGTAGGGACCCTCTGAAGTGGTCATAATATTAAAGGGGGGCTTTTGCTGTGTTACATAACATTGCTCCAGGAGAAGCATAAAGAATATACTAGGGTGGTCCAATAGTCTAAGATGCTGTTTTTGATGCAAATGTATTGATGTAGCATAGTTTTAAATCTTTCAGCAAAAACACTTGCATCTATCTTTCTCCACTTTCACATACTGTCCAATAAAGCATAACCAAATCTCCAATAAAGCATTTATAAGCTTGAGTAGTGAGGTTTTCGAGATTCTTAATGTGGTGGGTAAATGCTGCCAGTAGATGGCAATGTTTTAAATAGGCCTAGCTTGGCCATCACTAGCTATTACGAGCTATCACTAGCTGACCGTAAAGAAAGCAGATAGCATGAATGGCAGAAGCAACCACAAAACCAACACTAATTGGTTGAAAAAAAGCTTCTTATTGGATTATTTTGAATATATTACTGGAAAGGACAAAAGCAAATATACTGTCACATGGCAGCTTGTCTGGAACAGAGATAAAAGGAAATAACTGATCTAAATCTAAAAGTGAATCTGAACAGTGTCCATAAAGAACTGTACAAAAACAAGCAACCAACTTTAATGTTTTAATTAAGTCTGGCAAGTCTGCTTGAGTAAACAGGGAGATTAGTTTGAAAATGGAAACAGCAACTCTGGAAGTTAAGAAGATTCTAAAAGAGGCCAGAAAAATAACATTCTGTGTTAATCGCATTGTGCTAGGAGCTCACTTGAATTGAATGGTACCTATACCCATCACCATCTCCTCATATTTGTTTAAACATTATTGTGGACTTAAAACATCCAATCTGTGTGTTATTCTGTTATGGAAGTGTGATTTTGATTGAAAAACTGAAAATACTGGAACAAACAGAAATCTTTAGAAACAAAATAAGAAAGTGAAATTTGGAAAAAATATCATGCAAACACTAAAATCATTTTTAAGGCCCTAGTCAAGCTAATGAAAAACAGGCTAGTGCTGGGGTTTACAACAGTCACCACAAGCTACTGGTAGCTTGCAAATGATATCTGACAACCACTCAAAACCCTTCAGGAAGGCACATGCAGCATTCACTGCAAACTGTAAAAATTAAATCTCAGGTATCAAGTATAAAACATAGCAGCATAGCTACTATCTAATCCAGATAACTTTCTGCACAATTCTTCCACCCATGATTAAACATTTTTGTTTTAACAAGCCAAATCTAACACAATATCTAGGAACTCATTTTCTTCATGTTGCCGAAGTCTGTATGGAGTTCGTTTGATCACTCGTTTCTCTCATCAATTGCATCAATACACTGCTGTACGGTACATTTTACGTCATCATCAAAATCCATGTGCCGCATCACCACAGAAAAATCAACGCAACATGGAAAGTTTGATTCTGTCTGACACAAGTGCAGATGTGTACCATGATCATAATGCTAGACATGCTGCATAAATGGCATTTGTTTGATGTCTTGTGACCATCCATCTTCTTCTTGATCAAATTCCAGAGGTTTTCAATGGGGTCTGGAGATTGGGCTGGCCATGACACGGTATTGATCTGGTGGTCTTCCATCCACACCTTGGAGCATTGTCCTGCTGGAAAAAACAATTTTCAGAGTTGGGGAACATTGTCAGAGCAGAAGCAAGCAGGTGTTCTTCCAGGATAACCTTGTACTTGGCTTGATTCATGCGTCCTTCACAAAGACAAATCTGCCCGATTCCAGCCTTGCTGAAGCATCCCCAGATCATCACCGATCCTCCACCAAATTTCATAGTGGGTGCGAGACACTGTTGCTTGTAGGCCTCTCCAGGTCTCCGTCTAACCATTAGATGACCAGGTGTTGGGCAAAGCTGAAAATTTGACTTGTCAGAGAAGATGACCTTACAACATTCCTCTACAGTCTAATCCTTATGGTCTTTTGCAAACTTCAGCCTGGCTCTTCTTTGCTTCTCATTGGTGAAGGGCTTTTTTCTAGCTTTGCAAAACTTCAGCCCTGCCCCTAGAAGCCTGTTTAGAACCGTCCTCGCAGTGCACTTCATCCCAGCTGCTGTTTGCCATTCTTTTTGTAGGTCACTTGATGTCATCCTACGGTTGTTGAGTGACATTCAAATGAGTTGACGGTCATCTCGGTCAGTGGACAGTCATTTTCGCCCTCTGCCAGTCTGTAGCTTTGTTGTCCCCAATGTCTGTTGCTTGACCTTGTTCTTATGAACCGCCGTCTTTGAAATTTTCAGGATGGAAGCAACCTGATGCTCACTATATCCCTCTGCCAGTAAAGCCAGAATTGAACCCTTCTTTTCCTTACTCAAAGCCTTTCTTTTCAATTCTTTTGTCATGCTGAATAGTTATTTTTTTATTCAAATTACCTTTGAGGTACAACACTGTTTTTGCCATCCAGCTGGTCCTATTGCAAAAGGATAGTGATGACCACAGCAGTGGTTTTTATACTTTTCCTTGTTAAATTAGATGTGGTTCAGGTAATCACCTAATGAGTACCTCATTAAGTAAAATGAGGTGTGCCTGTGTTGGAATTTAACAGACACTGGAATGGAATGGATGTCATACATGTAGAGATGCTGATTTAAAAAAAAATTAGGAGTGGTTTCTTAATTTTTTCCAGAGCTGTATTTTCGTTGTTGATGTACTTCCATTTCTAATTCCATTTCTATTGATCTACACATTTAAACACATTTTAAGTAAATTCAATGTTCAGGGACACAAATATTTTATTTCCATTTGCCAGCATGAGATTTGATCTAGTAACCCTTTGGTTAGAAGTGCCGTAACTTTTATGCTACCAGCTGCCTGACAGCTGCCTTCTGATAACTAGCCAGTACAGAAGGTTACATGTTAGTGTTATATTTAATATTTGAAATAGACTGTTGCTCAGCACTGTAACCAATTTTTAAACAAGTGTCTGCTTTTCATAGAGCTCCGTATTAGTTTGACATCATGCCATAGTTTCTCCTCAAACGATTGTTTAGTTGTTTGTTAACATACAGTTCTGATCATAAGTTTGCATACCCTGGCAGAAATTGTGAACTTTTTGAATTGATTTTGAAAATATGACTGACCATGCAAAAAACTGTCTTTTATTTAAGGATAGTGGTCATATGAAGCCATTTATTATCACATAGTTGTTTTGCTCCTTTTCAAATCATAACGATAACACAAATCACCCAAATGGCCCAGATCAAAAGTTTATATACCCATGAATGTTTGTGCTTTTTACAGACACACAAGGTGACACACAGGTGAAAATGGCAATTAAAGGTGAATTTCCCACACCTGTAGCTTTTTAAATTGCAATTAGTGTCTGTGTATAAATAGTCAATGACTTTGTTAGCTCTCATGTGGATGCACTGAGCAGGCTAGACACTAAGCCATGGGGAGCAGAAAAGAACTGTCAAAAGACCTGCGTAACAAGGTAATGGAACTTTATAAAGATGGAAAAGGATATAAAAAGATATCCAAAGCCTTGCAAATGCCAGTCAGTACTGAATGCAAGTAAGTACGGAATACAAAGAAAAACCCACAGGTAACCTCAGGAGAAATACAGGCTGCTCTGGAAAAAGACAGTGTGGTTGTTTCAAGGAGCACAATACGACGATACTTGAACAAAAATGAGCTGCATGGCCAAGTTTCCAAAAAGAAGCCTTTACTGCACCAATGCCACAAAAAAGCCTGGTTACAATATGCCCGACAACACCTTGACACGCCTCACAGCCTCTGGCACATTGTAATTTGGAGTGACGAGACCAAAATAGAGCTTTGTGTTTGGAGAGGGGTCAACAAGGCCAATAGTGAACAGAATACCATCGCATGGTGGTGGCTCACTGATGTTTTGGGGGTGTGTGAGCTCTAAAGGCACAGGGAATCTTGTGAATATTAATGGCAAGATGATGCAGCATGTTATCAGAATATAATGGTAGACAATTTGCATTCTTCTGCATGAAAGCTGCGCATGGGACGCTCTTGGACTTTCCAGCACGACAACGACCCTAAGCATGAGGCCAAGTTGACCCTCCAGTGGTTACAGCAGAAAAAGGTGAAGGTTCTGGAGTGGCCATCACAGTCTCCTGACCTTAATATCATCGAGCCACTCTGTTTTGTACCCTACCCACTGTGCACCTTCTCACGACAAACCGGCCACGTTCCATTCCTCTCCCGATGCGCTCTGTCCATGGTCCTGACTCCTCCCTACAGAACTTCACCAATGGCATGGTGCGCTAATCAATTACTGTAGGCTAATCAACTACTGGGGGACCCTTCTGCATTCATTTCAACTGTCTGCATCTCTAATCTTTCCTCTGGTGTTTTTATATTGTACCCTGTCTCCACCCTCTCGCTTATCTCAGGCTCTGTATCAGCATATTTTTGGGTTGACTATACTATAATCTAGTTTTAACCTATTTTAACAGAAAAAATATTATATACATATTTAAATATTTAAGAATATTAATAATTTATTACATTTACAGAAAATTCCAGTTATCTGTAACTAATTTACACAATACTTTGGCTAGCTAGCTAGCACACATTCAACATTTACCAACAGGAGGAGAAAATATCACTAGATTTTAAAATAACATTATAACGAATACCACAAAAAAATGGGAAGCTAGCGAGTTAAGCACGATATCATGTGTGCCATTTTCCCGCCACTGTTGTAGGACTACACCACTTTGGTATGACAGGTAAATCACCTTTGGGCTGAGTCTGACTATATGATGGAGATGCACTGTCAGCAGCATTCTTAACAGGCCATTGAAACATCTCCATTATGGTGCTGCACATGGCAGCATCTGCTTCAAGAGATTGTTGTTGTTTTTCTCATACTTTCTCCACACCACCTTTCCTTTTTCCTCTCCATTTTAACAACAAATGTATGTTAAGAAAAGCAGCAAATACAAAAAGACTTGCTTAAGATACTTAAGATATTGACAAATCCTGCATAAATGATTCTGCAAAAATGTTGGACAAATTCAGTTATGCAGTGGTCACTCTTCCTCCCCCTTCAATACTGAAATATTGGGTCGGTCCATGTGAGTAGCGGTTGTATAGACCTTTGTGCACCAGAGAGTTACAAATAACAGTTTAAAGTCAGGTTGAGCAGCCCAAAAAATTTCGATGATCCTGGGAAAAATTGCAAATAATGAGCGGCTGCTGAGCAGCCAACATAAGTTTGGTCAGCCCAGCCCACTGGGAAGAGTCCTGAACCTCCCGATGGCCAGTCTGCCCCTGGTTTAGGGCTGGACTTAGACATAGCCAATCAAAAACACAAATCCTCCTTCTCCTAAGCCATTCTTTGGTAGATCTGCTCAAATATTTTGGGTCATTGTCTTGTTCGAAGACCTCTTTTGTGCCAAGCTTTAACTCCTCGACTGATGGCCTGAAGTTTTATTCAAGAATCTCCTTGTAACCTCAGAATTCATGGTTCCCTTAATGATGTTCAGTCGACCAGGTCCAGAAGAGGAAAAGCAGGCCCAGATTTTGACATTCCCACCACTATACTTGACTGCTGAGATTCTTTTGGTTGTCGGCAAACATACTGTAGCAGTTTTAATTGTGACCAAACTGTCAATTTCGGACTCATCTGTCCGGAGAATGAACATCCAGAAACCTTCAGGTTTATCCAGGTGGTCTCTGGCTAAGGTAAGATGGGCAGTTGGGTCGTTTTTTGACAGCAGAGGCTTCTTCCTTGCAACCTTTCCTTGAATGCCATTATGATTCAGTGTTCTTATTGTTGGTGCATATACAGTAACCTGAGATGCAGCAAGGGAGGTCTGTAAATCCCCAGATGTTATGTTCACTGTAGGTTGGCATTTATCTATTATTTTTCTTGTGGCTCTTGAGGATATTTTGAAAAGGGGTACACTTGTAGGCTGTCATGTTAAACACTCTCTATTTGGAAATTATTTGCTTTACAGTAAACTGATGGAGCTCAAATCTTTTTAAAAAGTTTGTATTGCCTTCCCAGGGTAATGTGCTCTCACCACTTTCTTCCTGATGTCCTGAGATCTCCTTTCCTCTCAGCATGGTGTGTTTTGCATTCACTTAACTCCAAACTGACCAGATTTCCTGTCTCTGTTATAACAAGCAGAGCAGGGACCCAGATAGAGAAGGCAGGTGTAGGCCGGTGGCCGCGTTTACTGCGCACATGGAAAAACACAAAACAAAAACCACCAACACAAAGGGGAAATAAGTAAGCGGCCAGCAACCTATTCCCTGTGCAGTGTTGACCTCCAGAACCTGGCCTGTTGTCCTTTGGCCCCAGCAGTACTTCAGCTTGTCCACCAGGAGGCAAAACCGGGCGACCTGGGCATTAACCGGAACCCCCGGCTTGGGATGTATCCATGGAAATGATGGCACGCCTCAATCGCGGACAGTCCTAGGCAAGCCAGGATTTCCTACCTGAGCCCGCACTAAGGGGTAATTGTGCAACAAAATGCGAAACTAATAACTGAACTACTCATGCTGCGGTGGGTTTGGAGGTCGATGAAGTAGTCGCGTCTCAAAGGACTCACTTGACTGAAAGAAAAACCCAAAAAAACAGACCGTCAGACGCTAGTAAGGATTCTTGCCCTTTATTTTTATTGGCCGGCTTTTTTTACGGCTGCCCGAATCATCCCTCACGAGGAAGGTGTGTGAGGGCGGTAATGGCCCGCCTGGCGGCCGCTCAAAAGGTTTTTACTCTACCCACTGCGCACCTTCTCACGACAAGCCAGCCGCTTTCCATTCCTCTCCCGATGCGCTCTGTCCATGGTCCTGATTCCCCCTGCTTCATATGCCCTCTTACATGTAATGGATTACAAAAAACAGTAATTAATCCTTGGGTAACTCATATATTCCAAATGATGAATGGGCAAAATAATTATGACACCTTGAATGTCCAATTACGTATTGCCATAAAATATTGTCTTGCAAACATTGTTTGTGCTTCATAACCATTATAGGCAAAGAATGTGATGATCGGCATTGGTCAATTGCTTTCAAATGGACAATTATTTCTGTGCTTTCGTCCATTTTTTTTGGTTGCAGCGTTGTTGATAAATTCTAATACTTGATGAAAAAGAAGGATGCACTACTGGGATGCAACTATATAACTTTGTTAGTTAGAAGGTGGTCTTTAATAATGGTACTAAGTATACAAAAACAAAATGAACCAAGTCATTCTTCGTATAATTGATTAAAATGCCTTTATTGGGTTACAGCATGTTCAAGAATAAAAAATTGGACGCATTTCAGCATACTGGCCTTCAACAAAGTGAAAGGAGAGCATGTGGTCTTTCTATTGGTATGTACACTACCAGGCCTTTATGCCTGCATCTTTCAGAACCCGAACACTATAACCTTTGCTCAAGGACCGGTTTTCCATTTCAACACACTTGATGCTGTAGTATGTTTTCTCATCACACATTCTGTGGACTTTGGAATTGACCAAACTGGATGTTTTCTTTTAGCCTTTGGGGTGGAAACCTCAGAATGGCATTTCCATCTGTAGGTTTTCTAAAGATAGGAGTGTGCAAAAAGCCTTGCTGATGTCAAGATCCAAAAAAAGAAGAATATCCTTACTGTATTGAATAGTTAATTTGATGTTAGGTTTAATGCTGTTAAGGTATTGGTGAAAGGAAATAATTTCATCTTATGAGCCAGACCAGAACAGGCAGACATCATCAATGTAGCATCCCCACCATATAATCAGAATAAAAATGTTTTTTTAGAAGGATCCAGAATAAAGTAATTTTCCCGTTTATCTAATCTCCATCTGTGGTGTCTTGAATAAGGGCTGGGCGTGATGGTAAAATAGCCTTATAACAATCAATGTATTTAGAGATGGGTCCTGTCAGGCTTTAATTACCAGTGATGTCAGGATTACCCGAAGGATTCCCAAGGTTCTTGTGGACTTTTGGGAGAAGATAAAAAAGCCATACCTCAACGCAGTTGCTAAGACATTTGAGCTGATTCTCTGAGATATACAGTGCTGCTTGAAAGTATGTGAACCCATTGTGCAATTATTGTTTTTTTAGTTGAAATCTTTATTTAATCAGAGTATTATTTATCTGACATAATGGTTTTATAGATACCAATTCCATATGTTGGTTTAAAGGAAATCATGCTAGTAATAGAAAAAATAAATTAAATAGGAACTTGCGTAGGTGCAAAAATAACTGAACCCCATCCTTGTTAAATCAGGTAGGTAAGTAGAATCAGGGTGTCTCAACCGTCAAGCATGTTGGCGGGAATGTCAAGATATGGGTCTGCTTTTCCTCTTCTGGAACTGGTTGACTGCACATCATAAAGGGAACCATGAATTCTGAGGTATAAAAGGAGTGTCAAAAAATCCATCAAGGAGCTAAAGCTGGGTGCAAGATGGGTCTTCCAACAAGACAACGACTCAAAACATTCAAGCAAAAACACCAAAGAATGGCTCAGGAGAAAGAAGATTTGTGTTTGGGATTGGCGAAGTCCTGACCTTAATCCAATCGAGATGCTGTGGCAGGACCTCCAGCGAGCAGTACATGCCAGACACCCCTCAAACCACACTCAATTGGCAGAGAAACCCTCACTTAATTGGCAAACATTCCTCAAAATTTGAACACATTATTAAATACATTTCACCAGGTAGGAAAATACCCCAAAATCCAGCTACCACTGTTTATTCAAATCCATTGTACAGTAGCCCACACCGGTTCAAACATGTATGGTTCAATATCAACATGTAATGACAATAGCAACATGTGACGACAAGCCATCGTGTTGCTTATTGTAAAGGTACAGTTGTGCTCATACGTTTGCATACCCTGGCAGAAATTGTGAAATTTTTAAAATATGACTGATCATGCAAAAAACTGTCTTTTATTTAAGGATAGTGATCATATGAAGCCATTTATTATCGCATAGTTGTTTGGCTCCTTTTTAAATCATAATGATAATAGAAATCACCCAAATGGCCCTGATTAAAAGTTTACATACCCTTGAAAGTTTGGCCTTGTTACAGACACACAAGGTGACACACACAGGGGAAAATGGCAATTAAAGGTGAATTTCCCACACCTGTGGCTTTTTAAATTGCAATTAGTGTCTGTGTATATATAGTCAATGAGTTATCTCTCACCTGGATGCCCTGAGCAGACTAGATATTGAGCCATGGGGAGCAGAAAAGAACTGTCAAAAGACCTGCGAAACAAGGTAATGGAACTTTATAAAGATGGAAAAGGATATAAAAAGATATCCAAAGCTTTGCAAATGCCAGTCAGTACTGTTCAATCACTTATTAAGAAGTGGAAAATCCAGGGATCTCTTGATACCAAGCCAAGGTCAGGTAGACCAAGAAAGGAGCACAATATGACGATACTTGAACAAAAATGAGCTGCAAACGAGTTGCCAGAAAGAAGCCTTTACTGCACCAATGCCACAAAAAAGCCCGGTTACAATATACCCGACAACACCTTGACACGCCTCACAGCCTCTGGCACACTGTAATTTGGAGTGACGAGACCAAAATAGAGCTTTGTGTTTGGAGAGGGGTCAACAAGGCCAATAGTGAACAGAATACCATCCCCACTGTGAAGCATGGTGGTGGCTCAATGATGTTTTGGGGTTTGTGAGCTCTAAAGGCATGGGGAATCTTGTGAAAATTGATGGCAAGATGATGCAGCATGTTATCAGAAAATACTGGCAGACAATTTGCATTCTTCTGCACGAAAGCTGCGCATGGAACACTCTTGGACTTTCCAGCACAACAATGTGCTGGACCCTAAGCACAAGGCCAAGTTGACCCTCCAGTGGAAACAGCAGAAAAAGGTGAAGGTTCTGGAGTGGCCATCATAGTCTCCTGACCTTAGTATCATCAAGTCACTCTGGGGAGATCTCACACGTGCGGTTCATGCAAGACGACCAAAGACTCTGCATGACCTGGAGGCATTTTGCCAAGACGAATGGGCAGCTATACCACCTGCAAGAATTCAGAAACTATTACAAAACACTGCTCGCTGTCATTGATGCTAAAGGGGGTAATACACAGGATTAAGAACTAAGGGTATGCAGACTTTTGAACTTTTATTTTCTTTGTTGCCATGTTTTGTTTTATGATTGTGCCATTCTGTTATGACCTCCAGTGGAATGTGAATCCCATAAGAAATAAAAGGCATGTGTTTTGCCTGCTCACTCATGTTTTCTTTACAAATGGTACATATATTACCAATTCTCCAAGGGTATGCAAACTTTTGAGCACAACTGTAAGTAGTTAGCCAGCACTATTCAAATCTACTGCGAGGTGAGTTAAAAAACACTGCATAGTGGGATGGGGAGGAACCACAGCAGAGCAGTTAGTAATGACCTCAGAGTTGTAGTCTTTTAAAAAAAGGAAAACATTTTGATAACTTATACATGTATCTGATACCAGATACATTATTAATATATCTGCAGAAAGGAACATCTCTAAAAGATATCTGATGGCTTAACATAACAACCGCAACTACAAACAAAATTGAGGTGTATCCTGATCGGTACAACATGGAGTCTTAGCAAAATTAAACAAAACATGACTACATGTATTTTTTAAGTCGCCCTTCAATCCACAGTGACGTATACCTTGAGGCTTTTGGTGCCCAAAAAAATAAACCTCGCCCCTTCTGGACAATTGTGTGAAACAAATGTCACTGCCCTACAAATCTCTCAGACATAATTCAGACCATAAGGTCCTCCAAGGGATGAAGTGCTCCCTTAAAGTAAAAAGACTCCTTATAACATCATTGATGAGAACTGTGGGTCCTGTATGTGAATATAAACAGAACAAATCTATTTTTGTTAAATTCATGAATGAGCTTAAAGGAACCTAATATTACTCAACAGGTTGTCTTTATGCATTGATATGTTGTCAATTGTCTTCATGTATTTTGATTAGGGTGTAATGGTACTATACGCCTAACTCACAGTACAGAACTTACTGCGGTTTGAGAGTCATATTAGGTACGTTTTCGGTACAGCGCAAAAGATTATTGACAGTTACTGAAAATCTGGCAAAAGACGCACCACCAATTCAGGAAGAATATATGCCTGTTGAGAGCACACTTAAAAAAAGTGCAATATGTAAACATGGCACAAACATTGTTTCAGAATCACATAGTGTGGGTACTAGGCCTACTTGTTTGCTGAAACAACCTGAGTACAGGCATGTTTGTGGCCAAATACACATCCACCCATTGCTCTTCTTATGTCTTCAACCTGATTAGACTGCTGCTAAGGGCTGCTTGATTGCATTTGGGTTCAATCAATCAATCAATTTTATTTATAAAGCCCTTTTTACATCAGCAGTTGTCACAAAGTGCTTTTACAAAACACCCAGCCTGAAACCCCAAGCAACAAAAGTGTTGAAGCACAGTAGCTAGGAAAAACTCCCTAAAACGGGCCGAAATTGAGGAATTTAGGAAGAAACCTAGAGAGGAACCAGGCTGGGGGGGGACCAGTCCTCTTCTGGCTGTGCTGGGTGAACATATTAAGAGTACAAGTTGTAATAATTAATAAATGCATGTGGGCTGTGTCCAGAGTCTATATAACCTAATCTAGGTCAGAAGCATGACGAGATGGACAAAGGCAGGGACAACCCGGGGGTGGGGGGGGTGGGGGGGTCAGCAGAGTGGCAGCTTGAATCGACAGATATCATCTTGATCAGCAACACAAACAGGAGGAGGGCTGTGTCTTTTTACTGACTCAGATCTTTTTGAGTCATTCAAAAAATGAACGCTGAACATCAGGAAGACTCGTATTGTACAGATCTGCTGCTAGCTGTTTGAATGAACTATTCAGTTGAATGAGTCACTCCAAAAAGTCTCATTACTCTCAAGTCAGCAAGAAGTCGTTCAAAAAACACAGTAATCATTTGTGAACTTCACATCACTAGTGTCAACGTTTTTGAGGTGTTGGCTTCCGCGTTGGCTAAATTTGCCAAGCAGTGGCGACTTCCATTTATTGTTTTATCGACATCTCTCTATCAATCACCGTTGTAGTTCACTGAAATACCAAAATGCTGCTAAACTGGAGATTTAAATTGAGCTGGAAGATTCTAAAATTTTGGTTTATCAATAGCCTGCTACCACTCGCCACTCCAGCTGTTCATTTTTGAGTTTGGCTCACAAAAGTGAAGATGGAGAAGCTCCATCAAGTATTAAAATTTTGATTACACTGTGGGCAAAGGCTCCCATTTGAAAAGAATAGCCAAATGTGGGTTTTTTTCTCCACTCTATTTTAATCAAGTGCCATAGGGTTAGGTCCGGAAATATTTGGACAATGACATAATTTTCATAATTTTGGCTGTGTACACCACCACAATGGATTTGAAATGAAACAACTGAGATGCAATTGAAGTGCAGACTTTCAGCTTTAATGGGGTTGAACGAAAAAAATAGTACGAAACGTTTAGAAATTGCAACCATTTTCATACACATTACCCTTCTTTCAGGGGCTCAAATGTAATTGGACAAATTAATACAATCATAAATAAAATGTTCATTTTTAATACTTTGTTGAGAATCCTTTGCAGGCAATGACTGCTTGAAGTCTGGAACGCATGGACATCACCAAACGCTGGGTTTCCTCCTTTGTGATGCTTTGCCTGGCCTTTATGGCAGCTGTCTTCAATTGTTGTTTGCTTGTGGGTCTTTCTGCCTTAAGTTTTGCCTTCAGCAAGTGAAATGCATGCTCGATTGGGTTGAGATCAGGTGATTGACTATATCTAAGTTTGATCGGGTTGAGATCAGGTGATTGACTAATATTCGGCCATTGCAGAATATTCCACTTTTTTCCCTTAAAAAACTCCTGGATTGCTTTCGCATTATGTTTTGGGTCATTGTCCATCTGTAATGTGAAGCGCCGTCCAATCACCTTCGCTGAATTTGGCTGAATCTGAACAGAAAATACATCCCTATACACTTCAGAATTCATCCGTCTGCTTCTGTCTTCTGTCACATCATCAATAAACACTATTGACCCGGTGCCATTGGAAGCTATGCATGCCCATGCCATCACACTGCCTCCACCGTGTTTTACAGATGATGTGGTATGCTTCGGATCATGAGTCATTCCAAGCCTTCTCCATACTTTTTTCTTCCCATCATTCTGGTACAGGTTGATCTTAGTTTCATCTGTCCAAAGAATGCTGTTCCAGAACCAGACTGGCTTTTTTAGATGTTTTTTGGCAAAGAATAATCTGGCCTTCCTATTCTTGAGTTTCATGAATGGTTTGCACCTTGTGGTGAACCCTCTGTATTTGCTCTCATGAAGTCTTCTCTTCATGGTAGACTTTGATAATGATATGCCTACCTCCTGGAGAGTGTTCTTACCTTGGCGGGATGTTGTGAAGGGGTTTTTCTTTACCATGGAAAGGATCCTATGATCATCCACCACTGTTGTCTTCCGTGGACGTCCATGCTTTTTTGTGTTGCAGAGCTCAACACTGCGTTCTTTTCTTCTCAGAATGTACCAAACTGGTGATTTGGCCACTCCTAATGTTCCTGCTATCACTCTGGTGGATTTTTATTGCAGCCTTTTATTTGCAGCCTAAGGTCTGTTTCACTTGTATTAAGAGCTCCTTTGATCGCATGTTGCGGGTTCACAGCAATAGCTTCCAAATGCGAATGCCACACCTGGAATCAACTCCAGACCTTTTACCTGCTTAATTGATGATGAAATAACAGAGGAATAGCCCACACCTGTCCATGCAACAGCTTTTGAGTCAATGTTCCAATTTCTTTAGGTCCCTTAAAAAAAGGGGCTACATATTAAAGAGCTGTAATTCCTAAAACCTTCCTCCATTATTTCCGGACCTAACTGTGGCTAGCTATTTATTTTCTAAATGTTTTCAAATGTATTCATTCAAGTTCACATGCAAACTGTTTAGAGCCACCTGAACCATATGGCACGGTTACAAATTTCTCTACCGTTACAACTCAAATTTTGGCACAATTGTATGTTTTTTAAATGTTTTAATAGTAACATAAGGATGTTAAAACCAAAACGGAAATGCTTTCCACTGAAAAAAGTAATTTTGGTGAGCCAAATGACTCTTCATTTTAAATGCTTGAGAATAACCCCAAAACAACAAAAAACGTGCAAAATGTAAAGGCAAAAATGTAGCCTAGAATGATGTTTGAGTGTAGAATGCATGTTCAAATATGTTACATCTTAACCTTCATAATTATTAGATCGCCTGTTTCTTGTTTTTGTTTTTTACTGACGTTCCCCTACGGGAAAAAATACACGAGTACAAAGATGTGCTTCCCCAATATTTTTTAATTCTGCTGTGCGTATATACAATCTTTAATGAATACATGTTTACCTTCCCTGCAAACAGCAGTTTGAGTTTAAAAACGAAATTAAGGAGCCAAATGAACAGCACCTTTCACCAATGTTGACGAAAAACGGTTCCCAATGTTCACAAAAAAGAACCACTCAAAAGAAGCTGGTAAATTCTAGAATATTACCAAATGTCGAGATGCTCATTAATAAATGAGAATTGAGGAACATATGCATCACATTGTTGCTAAACTAATTGCCAGGAAATCCCTTAGAATTTAGTTTCTTATTTCTTCATTTCAATAACATTTATTAACAAGTATTTAATTCTGACAGTAGCTAGCTAGCCAAGTTCAGCACAGCACTGTCAGTATTTATTTAATTCTTACCTCTCATTGTGGAATTTCAGATGTCTTTCAAAGTTTGACATTGTGGCTAATGCATCAATAATTGTTGACCTACATGATGTACAAACTGTGACCTTTTTCTTCCCCACCGCGGCACAGTACTTAGTAATCCAAATACAAGGATTTTCAAACCAATGTAGTTGCCATGATGATGATACAGGTCTCAATAAAGTCTGACTTGACAGGCTAATTTTGGAAATTGAAAGCTAGGCCTAGAGTTTGAGTGACATAGTGAAAAGTCCAATTAGATTCCAGTGTTTTTGTGTTGCCCACCCCCAAAAACTGGATGCGCGTCAAGAATGAGAAGGGTATAATTGCAAAATGCAATTCGGGGGCATTTCTGAATATGGGCGTTTTCTTACCACCATTGAATGTCAAGTTACCCCCATCGATGCACACCATTGGTCCATGTCTGTTTACTTGTGTTTATGACAATGTCAAGTTACCCCCATCGATGCACACCATTGGTTCATGTCGGTTTACTTTTGTTTAAAAAGCTACAGATTCAGTGATGACATTGTTGGTAAGTGGTTTGACGTAACAATCTCTGTATTACGTACTAGTTAACGTGTACCTAATTAATTATTAATTTAAAACTGACATAAGGATAGATTGGTAGCTACACACATAACTCGGTAATGCTCTTGTTTAAATAAAGCTACCCAGCACTAGTCAACGTTATGCTATGTTACTGTACTGTATATCTTTGACATTGGTTACATTTTTGTATTTGCTAATTTGACAAGTTTGATTTGTGTACTCACTGAAGCATTGGTTGTTTTAATAATGTTGACAGTTCTTTTAAATGTGTATAATGAAGTACAGTAATATGTTGATATTGCTTATTTGGCAGCATGCGTCGATACAAGTCAGGCACAGGGCCTGTGGATGTGCAGTGCCTAAACACAGGGATTATAACTGCCCATTTTTTAGACGCAAATCACAAGGAAACTATGCCGCTATTGAGACCCATCTTCAGAGTCACACTCAGACAGTTGTACAGCATGGAGGTACAGTATGTGTTCACTACTTCATTTCTGTAGTAGTTGTAATGACACGTGTATTTATATATAACTGTTTTACTTTGTTTATTTAAAGAGACAATCTGTGTGCTATCAGTTTGTTATGCTGTGACTGGTCAATCAACACATTAATTGTTGATTGACCAGTCACAGTTAGCAACAATCTAACTTAAATGGATTTTTAAGTTACATTTGCATTATTTTTTTCTTACTTAGACATGTGGTTCTTTTATCATCACCATTCCTTAATGTGATTGTGTGTGATCTGTTTTCAGAGGCCGAGATGCATCGCCAACCTAGGTGCTGCTGTTTAATGGGTCAGTGCCAACATGAGACTGTTCAGAGATCCAGTATAAGTCCACACTCCCAGTGAGAAAGATATAAATGACGCAGTGAAGATATACACAGAGCAATCCAATCTAGATGAAAAACAGGAAGCACGGTCACCATTTATGTTTATAAGAATTTTGTTGGCGCTTCAACTTTCATGGATGAGATGGACAAACTAGGACTTGCAAATTTTGAGTTGATCCAATTTAAGCTTGGAAGATACCCAATAGCTGTTTTTGAACAAAAAACACAAGATACCGAAATGTTTAGGAGGGCCGGTGGGGACGTGTCCCCACTAATGTTCAGGCACAATTTCATTTTATCCAAAAATAAATCACATTGTTTTCAAATTTTCCGATCCACAAATTAACACTCAGCATCCATGTTGCTCATCCTGATTGGTGGGAGAGCACAGTACGTTAGGGACTGTGGTGAGCCAAAAATGTTTTATCAGCTGAGAGACGCTGGTAGGATACTGTTGGTAGCTATAATAAACCCTTCAATCAAGTGATTTTACACTCCTGCATTGTATTGTTCAATATGAATGGTCTGGCTAACAATAGCGACCCATTGCTAGTTCTAATTTGGTGACTGATAATATTTTGATATTATCGTTACACCAACTTAATAACATCAGCTCAGCCTTACGCTAACGTCCCCCAAATGTCGACCACCCCTATTATTGTTCATTTCTAGCGGTCGGAGAACTAACATGCATTCCCCACTGGACGTGCGCCATCGCGCGCAATAATTTTTTTCCCGTCCCTACCAGATGTGATCAATTTAAATATCTAAACGAACTCTGAACCATTCGTTTTATTTTGTGGGCGGGATTGTTAAATAAAATGTGACTGCGCAGTATGTTACCTTTTACCATATATTCACTTGTTTTCTATAGAATTATGCACCACTTTACAAAATCCATTTCAACATTATGCCAACAACTTAGTTTTTTTTTATGAAAAACTAACTATAATGTAATTTGATACAGAAACCAATTTACAGGTAACATGTCTTTCACATATAGTTAGCTAAAGTTAGCTAGTTCTGACTAGAACATACACTTTACCTGAAATGCACAATGTCCGTGCAATATCTCTCTAGACATTATCTTTTTTTTGCTGGATCCTTGTAGTATTTTGAGGCTGGGTAATATATAATTGTATATTTGTCGACATCCAAAATTAAACTTTCCTCGTCCATCTTCGGCACTCACGCTTGCGTTGTTTACAGGAAGAACAGGAAATATGCTGGTTGTGAGAACCAATGAGCAGATTCGAAAGGCAGGCCAATGTTTGATGCGATTACATTCGGCCAGAACAAATGTAGCCTAAGCATTTATGGATCTTCTGGAGAATGTTGACTTGGAGGCATAGAAAATAATGTGTTTCTGTACTACAATGATTAAAACCACAGATAAAAAGGGAAAGCAAACAACTTTGGCTAATTCATATTCGTTAATATTTTAGTGCCCCACGTGTATGGAGTCAAACTGAGCTCAAATGTATTGACTGTAAGAAAAGAAAAACGTAACTGAAATATTTCATAGTACGAAAAAACTAAATTCAATCGTATGAAAAAAACAGATTCAAACGTAGTAACAGTGTGTGCTAAAATCATTAAATGGATTTTCGCGTCCGATCTTAAAATGTCTTTGTTCAAACACGCTTTTTTCATGTTCGCTTCTTCTTACGATTACAATAGGCCCTTTTCACGATGACGGCATCTAACTTCCGCCTTTCTGCGTAGCAGTTTAACTTCACTTCCGTTTTACCCCCGCAACCTCAGACTTCTCACCGAAATACAACTGTTGACTACTAACTAGCTAGCTAGCTACTTGAAGAAATTCCAAAAGGTACATTTAAGTTAAATTAGTAAAGTTAAGAGTAATAATGTTTACGTATATGCAATGGTTTGTAACTTGCTAACGTTATTGTTAATTCACAATTGTAAACTGCCTTAGGAAAGTGGGCTAACGTTAGCTAGCAACAACTATCTGCACAACAGCTATCCTGCACAACAGTATTAAAATAGGTGAGTTACTGTACATTCATGAATAAAGTAACTGCCTAACAAAGCGTTAAGTAAACTTGTTACAGTACAGGCAGCAATGTACCAGGTGCCGATAACGTTACATTGCTGCCTGTACTGTAACAAGTTTACTTAACGCTTTGTTAGGCAGTTACTTTATTCATGAATGTATAGTAACTCGCCTATTTCAATACTGTTGTGCAGGATAGCTAGATAAATATTGATTCCTGGTCAAAGCTGAATGCTAATTTAGCTGTTTCTTTTCTCCCGGTGTCTGTATCGCAACAGTATCCCACCCAACACCTAAGCATGGCACAATCTTCGAGAAGATGCTATTGCAGTGTACCATTTTGTTCAAACAACAAACAGAAATTCCCGTATCTGAGTTTTCACGATTTCCCTGTTGATGGAGAAATACGTGCCCGTTGGGTGAGGGCGATCAGGAGAGATGAGGGACCAAGTTTTAGGATTCTTCGTGGGAGCACCTTTGTGTGCAGTCAGCACTTTCCCCCTGAGGATAGATACACATCGGCCAGTGGACGGATCCGTATTAAACAGGGATCAGTGCCGTCTAGATTCCACTGGAATGATTGGGGTAAGGGTAGGTGGACAGTGTTAAACTTAAAACTAATCCAATAATATATTAATTGTACAACATGTTTAATAATTTAATCCTGATGCAATTTAGCTGTTACATTTTGTCGTTTTGGGGACTGAAAAATTATTACCAAAATGTATCATGACAAGTGTATGGTTAATTTCACACATATAGGAGGCGGCTCACAAGCTCGGGAGTCAGTTTACCATCGAGCAAGAAAGCGTCTTGGTGTTGCTGTCCTGGATGATTCTGATCATGAGATGCCTGACAGCACAGAGGGTGCTTTGCCTGCAGTGGCAAATGATCACAACTATGCCTGCCATCCTTCTCCTGGTATTTGAAAGAGACTGGGTGAACTCAATAGCCATAATGATGTGCTGCTGGCAGTTAGCATTCCACTGCGACACCGGATGTAAACATAACCCACATTGCGTGAAAAGGGCCTATTTCTTTCCACCTTCGTTCGAGTCTTCTTCTTCTTGCAACCATACGATACTGCCACCTACTGTACCGGAGTGTGAGGCCGGTCACGGCCTACCTACATCATACCCTCCCGCAATCCCATCTCCGTAAGAAACTGAGACGCAGCACTTGCCACCACCCCACTCCCCTTCCCACCCCCCCAGCAACCCCCCCATATCCCACCTCCTACCCTCCCCCTAACCGTCTCATACAAAATTTCCCTCTACAACAACAAATGTTCAACTGTTTCTTCCTCTAGACAACCATCAAACAGACCTGTCTCATGCTTACCTATCACCTTCAACGATGAGTTCAGCCCTGTATGCCCTAACCTTAGACGACCCCACATTACCTCTTCTCTCCTGCACCCCATATTCCTTAACTCTACCCTCACCATTCGCTGTACCCCATAATACCCTCTCCCCTTCCTGCTACCATCAAAACACCCATAATCCATAATTGACCTAATTAGCGTTTGAAACATACACACCAAAGTACGTCGATCTGCTCCCCAATCATAACTTACCACAGCCCGCATAAGTTTCAGAGCCCTCCTACATCTCACAGCTATATACTGCACGTGGATCCTCCAAGTCATCTTCTCATCAAACCACAGGCCAAGGTACTTGAACTCTGACACCTGCGGCAATTCCTGTCCATAGAGACACAATCTCACCCCTTCAACCTTTCTCCTAGAGTACATCATAAAACATGACTTGGCCACCGACAGCCTGCACCTCAAGTCAACGACCACACCTCAACCCCTGTATCTGCTTCCTGCATAGTCTTCATCACCCAGTCCACATTCCTTCCTCTTTTCCACATTGCCCCATCATCTGCATACAAAGCCACCCCCATCCCCGGACCCACTGCCCCAAACATGTCATCGATCATCACCGCAAACAACACTGGGCTGACCACACTCCCCTGCGGTGTACCATTAACGATCTCAAACTCCCTGGACAGGTACGCCCCCACCTACACCCGGAACACCCTTCCAAACAAAAAAACTTAAAATCCAATTATACAACCTACCGCCTACACCCAACCTACTCAACTTAACCAACAATCCCTCTCTCTACATTTTATCATATGCCTTCTCCACATCAAAATATGCCACACACATTACTTCCTTCATCGTCAGCGTTTTTGCTATCTCTGTACTAACCAACCCATGTGCAGCTGACCTACCCCTCCTGAACCCACTCTGTGCAGCACTCACCAAACCCCTCTGCTCCAGACAATACCCCAGCCTATATACCACCATCTTCTCCATCAATTTAACCAAATTTGACATCAACGCTATGGACCTATAACTCGCTGCCTTCACAGGGTCCTTACCTGGTTTCAGAAAGGGTAACACCACTGCTCTTTTCCATCCAGCTGGAACAATCCCAGTCCTCCATACTTTATTATATAACTCCAAAACCGCTCTGCGCACACTGTCCAACGCTTTCTCAACCATCACATAACATATCCGATCATCCCCTGGGGCCATCCTCTTACATCCCTCCAAGGCTTTCTCCAATTCATACATTGAAAACTCTGCATCCATTCCCTCCCTGGACTCTTTTCTTCACCAATACATCCACATGTTCCCTGAGTACATCCGCTTGCTTCCTCAGGCCCTCCTCACTGATAAGATCACATCGATGTACAGCCTCAAACGCCCTACCTATAACATTGGCTTTATCCACATTTGTGATTGCAGGAACACCACCTTCCACCAACATTGGTATCCCCCCATATCCCTCCCCAGCATCTTCTTGAACATTCTCCACACCCTACTCAGATCCGTTCCACTCCCAATAGTCAAACAGTACTCACGCCACGCCACCCTTTTAGCTGTTTTAATAATCCTCCTCATCACTGCTCGTTTCCTTTGGTTATCCCTTAAATTATCCTCCGTCAGACCAGTCTTCAATGCTCTCAATGCAACATCCCTTTTCTTCACTCCTCTGGGGCATTCATCAGTCCACCACGGCACCACCCTCCTACAACCACCACCTTTAGACACTGGAATCACCAGCTCTGCTTTCACCCTCTCTGCACACACATCCAGACTCCTACCCTACCACAATGTCCCCTAATCCTCCACACACACACTTATACTCTTTCCAATCTGTCTTCCTAAAACACCACTTTTGAATCACCACTCTATCTTGTCTACACACCCCAAACCCTAAACCCTTTACAAACCACTGGGTAATGATCACTATCTACAGTAGTTTCACGAGACACCTCCCACTCACACCTCCTCACCAACAAAGCGGAGACCAACGTCAAATCTAGACACAATTCTGATCCCCTCACCACATCAATTCTGGTACCCTTCCCATTATTCAAGCACACCAGACCGCGATATCCCATAAAGTCCTCCACCGTCCTCCCATTACCATCCGTCCACACACTCCCCCACACCTCGTTATGTGCATTAAAATCCCCACACCACATCACCCTTCCAACATTGCATCACCTCTTCCATCGTCGCTAATACAAGCTGCTCACATGGGTTATAAAAATTCACTATCCCTGTATTCTCCTTATCTCCCACAATCTCTATGCCCACACATTCTGACACCATTACCTCCACCCTACTATAGTTCACATCAGCAATATCCACTCCACTCCCATCCGAACTCCTCGCCATGCCGGCCCCAGTCACGGTACGGCTGTACAACCCGCCAAAGGGCACTGTATTTATCTTTGAACTACCAAACAGTAACAGATCCCTGTGCGATGTTCAGTTTCTAGCGTCTGCCCACCTAGAATATCTTAGTTAATGAAAAAAATTTTTTTTCTTAAAAACAAGATATTGGCGTGGAGGCGGGGCTTTATCTGGGCATTGAATTCTCGCACCCTATTAGCCATGAATCACACCATTATAAGGTGGAAATCATAGACTTCATGCACTGCTTTCCCAATGCAATCTGTGGAGAGAAGTATATGAATCGTATAAGCTAGGCTAAATGTGTACATTTAAACAGAATAATAAACTGTTATTCACAGGTTGCATCGACGTCACTGTTGCCATGGTCACAGACACATATATTGATGAAAGTTGGCCTTGTTGAATCGATGAGGCTTTCCAGCACATTGCTTCGCTAAAAAGCTAATTTGTCGATGCCTCGTCTAGACAGCGCTCACTCAGGGTACCTACTGGCTGAAATCATTAATAGCAGGTCAAATAATGATTACCGCAATGACGTCGCATTGGCTCAACGGAAGCTTCCGTCATCCACTTCAAGAACTCACGTCAGTTGCGTCCCTTGCAATGCGAAGTCAATAGTTAATAGGCTGTAACTATAGCTTAAAATGTTTTTTGTTTTTTTTTACAAAAGCCTGTTCACACTTAATTTGTGTATTCTTATTTTTTCCCGAACGTTTGTTTTTATTTGCATAAGTAATAGGTAAATACTGAATGTGAAAGTGCACGTTAAGTCAGTGATTAAAGAAATAAAGAGAGACGACATTTGTGTGTGCTTTTACATGTGTTTTGAGCTGGCAACTGAGCTTCTGTAACTGGACAGTGAGGGAAGAACAGTGTTTAGGATCACACATTTTTTTATAGATGCGTCCATTCCAGAAATCTCACAAGTAACAATATCTATTCAGTCATCAAAACAACTTTCGCCTACTCTCGAAAAATAACAGCGTTTCACAGCCTTACATACTCAATACTGGACTCGAAACCAAAAGCGAGCACACCAGCTTGTACAGCGCAAAAACGAAGCTTCATTCGTCCTCTAAGGGGTGTTTTCTTTTATCTGAAACGGATACGGAAGCTCCGTTACGACCTGTCTCGCTAGAAAATCTCGAGGCACGTACCGAAGTGTCGCTTCAAGAGTCCCTTAGTTGAAAATGTAAATGCACTGGAACACAACGGTACGTTTTGCTATTAAATATACCCTTTCAGTTAGCCCACCACCATTTTTAAAGAAATATATGGAGGCTAAAAATATTTTTAAGTTTGAAAAATGTCATGTATGGAAGTTTTAGACAACTTGTAAATCGTGAAATTCTACTTGCGCGACAGTCCAGAAATCATGTGATATCAAATTGATCAGTCTTTTTTCTTAACCGGAAGGCAAGTAGCTGCAACTTTCTAGTAGACTTTTCAGAGAAGACTATGATCTCTCATTTGTAACACAAATAGAAAGAAAATATTATGTAAATTTAGAAAATGGTAAGGTCAGGTGGCGATAATTCAGGACGGTGGCCGATAATAGGGGATCCTATTATTTTGCTGCGTAGCTAAACAACTACAGGAATTTCCACTGAAATTTCAGAATTAATAATTGACATGCTAGCTAACATTGTCACTAATAATCACAACATTTTGACTACTTGATCAAATGATTACTCGATACAAAAAGATATATTTTAAAAATGCTTATGGATATGCCGGTAATACGGGGTTCTACTAGCTAATTGTGTACTTCACTGTGTTTTAGGATACATCAGACCCGCACATCTGGGAACTTTGGCTCGCAACACGTTCCCGCGCCCCTTTAGGGGGACAACAGACTCAACATAGACATTCATGTAAAACAGCAGTACAAAACAACACTAATAGAGAACCACCAGAACTAAATTAGTTTATAAATGACCCAAAATATATAATGTCTACAAATATACATAATATATACAAATATATTATGTCTGCTCTACAAATAGTATGCAAGCTAGCAATAGCAACATGCTCTCACAACTGACCTAGCTAGCTACGTTTGCCCAGCCAGTGTTTAACACCGGTCAGTCTGCAGTTAATACGTTGAGTAGATGACACTGACATCAGTACAGCATGACAACAAAAGTGATAGGTGCAAGAGGGACAACCAACTACATAGCAAATCTTTGGCATAACATGCGTTATTGGCCGTTTATCAATCCGCGTTTTTGTCCGTACTTGTGTTCTAGTGAACTCGTTTGACGTCATCTTTCATGGCCCAAGTACGGTTCCAATCCAAAGAACGCAAGTTACCAAGAACGCCTAAAATGCCCGGATGTGTACTTGATCCGCCTCTTTTATCAAAGATGCATGGGTTGGTGACTTGTTCAGCAAGAACACATCTGATATCCCAGAAGCCATTTCAAGATGTCAGGAGAGCAGGAAAAACTCCACAACTGTAGTTTTAACTTTTCTTATTATAGGTAAACGGTACCTGTAAATCAGCATCTGAAAAAGAATGTGACGAGAAATGGGCATTGTAGTCGCTGAATATTTGCTTATTTTAGTTAAGAAACTGCTAATTTATAAATTTGCTCCGACTTTTCGATCAGCTAGCTAACATTATTCAGTGCAATGGAGAGGCTAGTTAACGTTAGCTAAGTTCAGTAATTACAGTACCGGTAGAGGGACAGCTTTTTTAGAATTGCAGTTGATTTTCACTTTTAAAAAAATGTCATATCATATGATTATGGCTATAGTCTCCATACAACCTTCTGCCGTTCATCTTCACATTAATATTTTATTCAGGGACTACAGAGGAGGTTACAGCCCTCAGAGTGGAGGGGTATTGCGCAATAGCCAAGTACACATGTATCTCAATCCAGATCTTGCAAGACCGTTCTCACAAGCAAGCTTGGCAAGAACGTTCTTCTCAAGGACTCAAGTACGTTCTTAGCGTACTTGGAATTGATAAACAACCATTGTCACGGTCCCAGCCGTGCATTCAGTCCTCCCCGTGTTTTCCCTTCCTCCGGGCTTCTGTTACCTGCAACTGCTCACACCTGCCTATCATCAGATCATCAGCCTTGCAGTATTTCTTCCCTGGTTTGTCAGTCACTCATCACCAGATTGTTCTGTCATGCTCACGTGGTAGTACTCAGGCTGTTCCTCTCCTTGTAGTTTTTGTTCGTTCATGTCTGTGGTTGTTTTGGATTGTCTAATTCTGCTTTTTCTTGTGCCTCAGGACCGCGCCCATCTACCTACCTGCTCACTACATGCCAAGCTCACACCAGGCCACCTCGCCAGTCTCCCTCTGTCATCCGGTCTGCTCTGGTCTCTCTCCCTCCATCTCCACCTGTATCATCTCCACCTCCGCTCACTCCATTTCCTGCTCCCCTTTACAAAAAAACATCATAAAAGCACCTGCTACCGAATACCTCTGAGTCTGCTTTTGGGTCCAATATCCGCAAGTCATAACAGTTATTAATTTAAGCCTGCTGGTTTGTCTTGTTTACACTGTTATAGTCTACGTGGTGTGCAGGTTTGTTTTCCCACTCAACGGGGCGTGGAGATGAGAGCCTACTCTCATGACATATTACCAGTCTGATGTATTACCAGTCTAACGTATAGCAGCAGAAAGAGTGGCAGCTAACAAACGGAACATTGACAGTCGTTTTTTACAAAAAAGCCATGCATAAGTAGCAGACGTTTAGATTTACGTAGCTATTCAGCCAGCTAGCTCTACACACAGTTGGTAATGATTCTATAAAATGTAGAAATAATTTACAAATATAGTAGTTGTCACATACTTTGCCTCTAAACAGCATGGGATCAATGCATTATTTGCAAGCGAATGAAGATGGGCCAGTGGTGACACAAAGCAGCAGTGCAGGAGGTGGAGAAACAGGGTCACAGGTGAGGTCTTAGAATCGTTTAAACTGCAAAAAATGCTTTCCTTAAAATAACACCATAAAACAAACATGTCGATGCATTATAATATTTCTAATATATCCCTACTATAGAGAATAAAAAAATATCCCTACCGATTTTTAAACCAAACCAACGCCCCTGGTACAAAGCACTGTGATGTTTGCAGAGGCTGGGTTTTTGGGAAGTGTTTGTCTTTCTGTGTGGGGATTACAAGGCAATGTATGCTTCACAAGCATGCTAAATATGGAATGAAAGTATGTGACATGCTATACAATAATTTTTACCTGGTATATGCTTGTCCACCAGAAAGCCAGTTGGTGATACTCCTGAGAAAAACCAGGGCATAGTGTTAGACATGACCACAGGTTTCAGGATGCACAATTCCAATGACTTGACAATTATTCACATTATACACTGATCAGCCATAACATTGTGACCATTGACAGGTGAAGTGAATAACACTGATAATCTCGTTCTTATGGCATCTGTCAGTGGGTGGGATATATTAGGCAGCAAGTGAACATTCTGTCCTCAAAGTTGATGTGTTAGAAGCAGGAAAAATGGGAAAGCATAAGGATCTGAGCGACTTTGACAAGGGCCAAATTGTAATGGCTGTAATAGACGACTGGGTCAGAGCATCTCCAAAACTGCAGCCCTTGTGGGGTGTTCCCAGTCTGCAGTGGTGAGCACCTATCAAAAGTTGGACCAAGGAAGGAAAAGTGGTGAACCGGCAACAGGGTCATGGGCGGCCAAGGCTCATTCATGCACGTGGGGTGCGAAGGCTGGCCTGTGTGGTCCGATCCAACAGACGAGCTACTGTAACTCAAATTGCTGAAAAAAGTTAATGCTGGTACTGATAGAAAGGTGTCAGAACACACAGTATATCGCAGTTTGTTGCATATGGGGCTGCGTAGCCGGAGACCAGTCAGGGTGCCCATGCTGACCCCTGTCCACTGCCGAAAGTACCTACAATGGGCACCTGAGCATCAGAACTGCACCAAAGAGCTATGGAAGAAGGTGGCCTAGTCTGGTGAATCACGTTTTCTTTTACATCACGTGGATGGCCGGGTGTGTGTGCATCGCTTACCTGGAGAACACATGGCACCAGGATGCACAATGGGAAGGAGGCAAGCCGGCGGAGGCAGTGTGATGCTTTGGGCAATGTCCTGCTGGGAATCCTTGGGTCCTGCCATTCATGTGGATGTTACTTTGACACATACCACCTACCTGAGCATTGTTGCAGACCATGTGCACCCTTTCATGGCAACGGTATTCCCTGATGGCATTGGCCTCTTTCAGTAGGATAATACGCACTGCCACAAAGAAAAAATGGTTCAGGAATGGTTTGAGGAACACAACAACGAGTTCAAGGTGTTGACTTGGCCTCCAAATTCCCCAGATCTCAATCCAATCGAGCATCTGTGGGATGTGCTGGACAAACAAGTCAGATCCATGGAGGACCCACCTCGCAACTTACAGGACTTTAAGGATCTGCTGCTAACGTCTTGGTGCCAGATACCACAGCACACCTTCAGAGGTGTAGTGGAGTCCATGCCTCAACGGGTCAGGACTGTTTTGGCGGCAAAAGAGGGACCTACACAATATTAGGCAGGTGGTCATGATGTTATGGCTGATCGGTGTATATCCACAGGCAAGTGTTACACAAAAAACTGATCATGGCAGGCATAGTTGTTTGCAAGTGCATGTGTTTAGCTGATTAATGTTCACCCTAACAAAAATATTTTGGAGACACTTCACACAAAATTGTTACTTTTAGTTTTAACTCCGATATTGGGTCCGGACAACATTGACGTTAAGTTGTAACGGTAGCTATAAATCACAGCTTACACCTGTATCAAGCGTTGTGAAAATCAATCACTGTTGGCCATTATAATCACAGGATACATTTATGCACGTAATACATTTGTTTGTGTGCCCGTGTTCACTCGTTTGGGGGTTTGGTAGTTTTAAACAACTACATATGGTCTTGGTCGTGGGGCAAACACTTTTGAGAGCAACTAGAGTAATGTAGTGAATGGGTGATAAACAACAGATATGACCAATAATGGGAATTTCACGACGGCCATGACCGTTCGATCGTTGCCCTTCGCTCTGGCCGTGATGCCCCGAAAATCATTGTACGCCCTACTGCACCGTGGCCTTTTTGCTCCTGCTACTGTAAAAAATGTAGTTCGCCACTGAGAACAACCACAAGAACGGATTACATGCAGTTGAGCAAGCTAGCTAGTTTTTGATCGATAGATAGCTGACTTATTTAGTGCTTAACTGAAATCAAACCTCTACGTTTCGGAAGCTGCGTTCATGAGCAAGTAGGAAAGTTCCAACCTCCGATTGGGAAAATACCGAATAATACACCTAAACGCTTTTTGAGAGCTCCAAGAAGTAACGTTCGGTTTGACATCACTATAGACATGGCAGCGTTTGTGGTGAAAAATAAAAATACGAAAATTACTTCCTCTGCGCACAAATAAGTCACTACAATTTTTATTTAGGTCGTACTCATTAGCGCTGGTGATTGTGATGTTAAAGGATACTTCGCGGTTTACTTTTGTGTAACAGGTAATGTTAGCCGTCCTGCTGGTTAACCTTAACGTTATAATACTTAACTGTCAATACCGTTGCCTGTTTGGTGTCGACATGTGAGTGCTCTCAACTAAAACTTCTGAAATTAAACAAATTCCAGAATATATACAAATTTTCAGGGAAGAGTAGATGTAATTTCAAGGATTAAAACATAATTGAACTTTTTATGTGGAAAAACCGTATCAGTTATAATACGTTTTTCAAAGTATGAAATTAAAAATGTGAAGAATGTATGTTTTTATGTCATGCGTGTTTTCTCATCAGCAATTCAAGTTGTTTATTTGTAAGCTCCAAATCCTCTTATCTCACTCACTGGCCTTTGTGCCCTAAACTTTTTGTGACACAGAGGCCAAATGGCCTTGCCCCTTAAATTATGAAATTCCAAGCCTGGATATCACTGTTTTTTTATATACAATGGTGTGAATACCACACCTGCTCTCATCAAAGAGGGTTTAAAATTACACTATTTAGAATTCTGCCTCTAAATTTTACAAGACTGAATTTAAATCAGTCAATCTTTATTTTATAAAGCCCTTGTTACATCAGCAGTTGTCACAAAGTGCTTTTACAAAACACCCAGCCTAAAACCCCAAAGAGCAAGCAACAACAGTGTTGATGCACAGTGGCTAGGATAAACTCCCTAAAAGGGGCTGAAACTTAGGAAGAAACCTAGAAAGGAACCAGGCTCAGAGGGGTGGCCAGTCATCTTCTGGCTGTGCCTGGGGAACATTTTAAGAGTACAAATTGTAGTAAGTAATAAATGCATGTGGGCTGTGTCCAGAGTATATAAAATTTATCCAGGTCAGAAGCATGACCATATGGACAAAGAAAGGGACTGGTCAGTGGAGTGGCAGCTGGAATCATCTTGTTCTGCAACACAACCAGGAGGACTTTGGACAGGGACAGCTATGAGTCTTTTAAATTTAAACAATGACAGAACATATCTCCTCCCCTACTCATACCGAACTAGACAGGAATACTGTATTATTAGCTTGTCCAGGGTTGTTTAGGTTGGAAGTGTGCTGAGTACTCGGACAAAACAAGCTACGGTATGAGCAATTTGACATATAAGGGCATTATTTGATTATTTAATGTCATTATCCATGATAGGATAGTTTCCAAAAACTAAATATTCTCACATTCTCATTTGTTCAGATGCAAAGCACTACAGTGAGGGAAAAAAATATTTGATCCCCTGCTGATTTTGTACGTTTGCCCACTGACAAAGAAATGATCAGTCTATAATTTTAATGGTAGGTTTATTTGAACAGTGAGAGACAGAATAACAACAAAAAATCCAGAAAATGTCAAAAATGTTATAAATTAATTTGCATTTTAATGAATGAAATAAGTATTCAACCCCTCTGCAAAACATGACTTAATACTTGGTGGCAAAACCCTTGTTGGCAATCACAGAGGTCAGACGTTTCTTTTAGTTGGCCACTAGGTTTGCACACATCTCAGGAGGGATTTTGTCCCACTCCTCTTTGCAGCTCTTCTCCAAGTCATTAAGGTTTCGAGGCTGATGTTTGGCAACTCGAACCTTCAGCTCCCTCCACAGTTTTCTATGGGATTAAGGTCTGGAGACTGGCTAGGCCACTCCAGGACCTTAATGTGCTTCTTCTTGAGCCACTCTTTGTTGCCTTGGCCATGTGTTTTGGGACATTGTCATGCTGGAATACCCATCCACGACCCATTTTCAATGCCCTGGCTGAGGGAAGGAGGTTCTCACCCAAGATTTGACAGTACATGGCCACGTCCATCGTCCCTTTGATGCGGTGAAGTTGTCCTGTCCCCTTAGCAGAAAAACATCCCCAAAGCATAATGTTTCCACCTCCATGTTTGACGGTGGGGATGGTGTTCTTGGGGTCATAGGCAGCATTCCTCCTCCTCCAAACACGGCGAGTTGAGTTAATGCCAAGGAGCTCGATTTTTGTCTCATCTGACCACAACACTTTCGCCCAGTTCTCTGAATAATTCAGATGTTCATTTGCAAACTTCAGACGGGCCTGTACATGTGCTTTCTTGAGCAGGGGGCCTTGCGGCGCTGCAGGATTTCAGTCCTTCAAGGCGTAGTGTGTTACCAATTGTTTTCTTGGTGACTATGGTCCCAGCTGCCTTGAGATCATTGACAAGATCCTCCCGTGTAGTTCTGGGCTGATTCCTCACCGTTCTCATGATCATTGCAACTCCACAAGGTGAGATCTTGCATGGAGCCCCAGACCGAGGGAGATTGACGGTTCTTTTGTGTTTCTTCCATTTGCGAATAATCGCACCAACTGTTGTCACCTTCTCACCAAGCTGCTTGGCGATGGTCTTGTAGCCCATTCCAGCCTTGTGTAGGTCTACAATCTTGTCCCTGACATCCTTGGACAGCTCTTTGGTCTTGGCCATGGTGGAGAGTTTGGAATCTGATTGATTGCTACTGTGGACAGGTGTCTTTTATACAGGTAACAAATTGAGATTAGGAGCACTCCCTTTAAGAGTGTGCTCCTAATCTCAGCTCGTTGCCTGTATAAAAGACACCTGGGAGCCAGAAATCTTTCTGATTGAGAGGGGATCAAATACTTATTTCATTCATTAAAATGCAAATCAATTTATAACATTTTTGACATGCATTTGTCTGGATTTTTTTGTTGTTATTCTGTCTCTCACTGTTCAAATAAACCTACCATTAAAATTATAGACTGATAATTTCTTTGTCAGTGGGGAAACGTACAAAATCAGCAGGAGATCAAATACTTTTTTCCCTCACTGTAGGTTGGATAATTCTGCTGTCAGTGAAGATATGGGTGGTTTGATTGTTGATCCTGCTGCTATGGTTGGATTCTCTGAGAGACTCTCTAACATACCAAACACACGTCGGGCACCTGCATTCACTTTCACCTATTTGTCTCTCAGTGGTAAACTGTCGGTTCCCCCCACATCCATGATAAATGTGACAGATTCTGCCTCCACACAACTCATCAGAAGGCAAGCACACACGTGGTTGGCTTTCATTCTGCTCTCTCTCAGTGTTCAACTTTTACATAAAATCCGTAGTTTGTCAGCTGTCTTATTTCTCCATAATATGGTTTATTTGGCAATTTATGTTTAGTGGGTGGTTTCATTGCTGAAGAAGCATCTACTTAGTTTAGTTATGATGTGAACTAATTAAGCCGGTGCTTGAATTCTGTAAGTACAAATTCCAGAATGTTTTCCATAAGACAGAATGTTACAAGATAATAAATGTAGAAGTAATTGTCGATTCCACAAATGTTGTGGCATCGGCTATCTGTTAGAAGAGAAATGTTTTGCCTCTCTTGAAAGTGAAACAGCTACTGTGGACGAAACAAATGTTGCAGGCATCCATGCATTTATTACCATGTTTTTTTAAATATAGGATTATAAAAAATAGCAATAGGCCATTTGAGCTGTCAGGGTCGTTTGTAAACTATCAGCATGTTTTAAGTGAGAAAATGAACAACAGAATCGCACTAAGTGCACTGAGTGTTGGAGAAATAATGCACAGAGGAAGTACAGGCTTTACAACCATTTAAAATCTAACAAGTGGCCCCTTTAATTGAATTGTAGTCTAAACTGTCTACATTTCTTTTGTGACCCATGGACACTAACACACCCGTGGTGAATGTAAATTGTGCTTATCCCATTTTTTTCCCTTTGGCCTAAAAACACATCATGAGCCGACAAATGCAACGTAACGGACTTCAGCATCTTGCCAGAACATTTAGAATGTATTAACATTGCTTGTGAACCTCAGATGTAACGATTTCACACTTGGACAAGTATAAACTCATACTAGACTAATACTTGTTATCACTCCTGGGTGATGCAATAGTGTCATTATAAGCTAATTGTGTTCTTCTCATTGGCTATAATTGCTGATCACCATTCCCAAAAAGAGTTGTTGCACATCACAATCTACAAGAACATTGCAATTTTTTTCAGACAAAATCAAATGTTTGAAAAGATGTCTGGGACTAAAAGACACAGTTGGTAGCACACATAGGGCTGGGCAATATGGCAAAGAAAACATCACTATATTTTTTCTCATATCATTCAATACTGATAAATATCACAATATACACTTGGAATGGGAATTTCCAGTAATTTAGTGTTCAAAGTCTTGCATAAAATATATGTGCAAGCAGTTCAGCAGGATATATATTTTCAGGCAGAGGCAATTATCTAAGAGCTTCCTAGAGCTGTCCGCCAGGCAAAACTGAGCAATCAGGAGAGCAGCTCCTTGGTCAGGGAGGAGACCAAGAACCCGCTAGTCATTATGACAGAGCTCCAGAGTCCCTGAGTGGGGATGGGAGAACATTCCAGAAGGACAGTCATCATTGCAGCACTCCACCAATCAGGCATTGATGGTAGAGTTCCCAGACAACAACCCCAAGCACACAGCCAAGACAACGCAGGAGGGGATTTGGGATAGTCTGTGAATGTCCTTGAGTGGCCCAGCCAGAACCAGGACTTGACCTGAAAATGTCTGTGGGGAGACGTTCCCCATCCAATCAACAGAGCTTGAGGATCTGCAGAGAGGATTTGGAGAAAATCCACAAACACAGGTGCGCAAAGCTTGTTGTGTCGTACCCAAGAAGACTCAAGGCCGTAATTGCTGTGAATGATGCTTCAACAAAGTACTGAGTAAAGGAGTCTAAATACTTAGATAAATGTGATATATTTTATATATATATAAATCTGCTAAAATATCTTAAAAACCTGTTTTTGCTTGATCTTTCTTTTGATTGTTCCCTGGGACAACAAAACCATTATACAATGCTTCAAAAGTAGTGACGCATTTTTTTTGCTCTATATTCTAGTACTTTGTATTTGAAATAATACAATGACTATGTGATAAAGTACAGACTGTCAGCTTTAATTTGATGGTGTTCTTATCAATATCACATGAACCATTTTAAATGACAGAACGTTTTGTACATTGTGCCCATTATAGGTTGCCAAAAGCATTTGGACCATTGGCTTCATAGCATTTTCGTATGAGGCAGTTATGTTTCTTTGCATAGTTAGTGCATGCACAAGAGAGCTGTTAATGTCTATTCTTTATTCTAGGTTTTATATTTCCCACCTAGCACAGAAAAATATTGTGATGTTCCCCAAAGGTTCTTTGGCTCTCAGAGAAAATATTTTCTCAGAATGTTCTGAGACTGTTGTGGGAATATATTTTTTATATGACTCAAAAGGGAACCTTAAAGGGATAGTTTGTCCAAAAATCATATTTTGGTGACAGTCCACTTATTCTGAGTTGTTCCTTCAGGCACATAAAGTCGTTTTAGAAAAAAAATCCATGATTCATGCTCCTTAATTAGCATTATCAGCATCATCCTGAATGGAAACTGTGTCCCACTATACTAAAGCTGCATTGCAAACGGAAAAGAACTCCAAAACACTTCAAACTACATTCGGTAATCAGTCGCGCTAGCAACGTTTTTTTAAACTGTATTCTGATGAAACAACCGGCGGAATTGGCTGAATTCAAACTGGCACCAGCAATCTGTTTCCTATAGCCACCATAAACCACTTCTGTTTTTCGGCAGGGATGTCACTGAGGTGAGCATGAACTTGTGGAAAATTGTGGAAAATGCCGTGGTCTTAAGAAAGGTACAAGGGATGTGGGAGAGGAGACTTGAGGTTTCTCTCGTCATATTTGTAATGACTGTTCCTAGTTCCATCTCTCAACCACATCACCAGGACGACATAGCCTCCAGATCCCAATCACAATGAACGCAGCACTCCTCCCAGCTCCCAGTCACCGAAATATTAAGCCCGTTCAAGAGTTTGTGATCGCTTTCTAATGTTCTTTGGTCCTAGCATGCCTTCCGTGTTTACGATTTAGCTTATCCTAATCTGTACCTTCGCCAGAGCCTTTTTGACATACGCACTTGTATTTTGGATTATACCTGCTAGTTTACATAGTTATGTACATTATTGCTGTACTTGCTATATCTATAATATTCAATTCATCTACCCATATATTTTTTGCTCTATTTTCGCTTTATATATTTCTTAATTCTTACTATGTACATGTGACATATCACAAGAATTTCATTGTGCAGGATAACGCTGTGTTATTTGGTGATTTGTTAAATAAACTTTGAACTTCTGGATTTTCTTTGTATCAATGTCGACTTCTGCCTCTTCACATCTCACCACGCTTTTTGCCTGCTCGTGGGTCTTGAGTTGAAATTAAATTCTACCTGCAATAGGGACAACACCTCTGCCTCTCCCGAGTCGTATTGTGGGACAATCAATGGAGCAACTTCGCCAAGGAGACATACAAAGTTTGTGAGAAACATTTTACTACAGATGATCGTGACCCACGTTCACTTAGAAGAGGACTAAAGGCGAAGGCAATTCCATCAAGTTACCCAGTTCAACCCAAGGAAATAAAACAGATTGTAAGTAATACTTCCAATTGCTATATAATAAAACAAAGTACACATTGTCTCCGGATATTCTGGGCAAGCGTTGGGTTCACCATCGCCCTCCTTTAGCTGCTGTCCAAGCTTGTATTCGGTCAATTCATCATCTATGTATTATGGTTAGAACAAGTAAGGCTCTTTTCCCCAAAAAATTTTCTTCCTGCTTGTATTCAGAGTCAGACATAATATACAGCTCTGAAAAAAATTAAGAGACCACTCCTAATTTTTCTTAAATCAGCATCTCTACATGTATGGCAGCCATTCCTTTCCAGTGTCTGTTAAATTCCAACACAGGCACACCTCATTTTACTTAATGAGGTACTGATGAGGTGATTACCTGAACCAAATCTAATTTAACAAGGAAAAGTATAAAAACCACTGCTGTGGTCATTACTATCCTTTTGCAATAGGACCAGCTGGGTGGCAAAAAGAGTGCAAGTAGAGTGCAAGGTAATTTGTATAAAAACTAACTATTCATCATGACAGAAGAGTTGAAAAGAGAAGCTTTGAGTAAGGAAAAGAAGGGTTCAATTCTGGCTTTACTGGCAGAGGGATACAGTGAGCGTCAGGTTGCTCCCATCCTGAAAATTCAAAAGACGGCGGAGGAAAATTCAAAAGATGTGGATGGAGGACCACCAGATGGCCAGCCCTGTCATGGCCAGCCCAATCTCCAGACCTGAACCCCATTGAAAACCTCTGGAATTTGATCAAGAGGAAGATGGATGGTCACAAGCCATCAAACAAAGCCAAGCTACTTGAATTTTTGTGCCAGGAGTGGCATAAAGTCACCCAACAGCAATGTGACAGACTGGTGGAGATCATGCCAAGAAGCATGAAAGCTGTGATTACAAATCAGAGTTATTCTACCAAATATTGATTTCTGAACTCTTCCTAAGTTAAATCATTAGTATTTTGTTGTTGAAAATGAATATGAATTTGTTTTCTTTGCATTATTTGAGGTCTGAAAACAATGCATCTTTTTTTTGGTTATTTTGACCGGTTGTTGTTTTCTACAAATAAATACTCAAAATGACAATATTTTTATTCGTAATTTGGGAGTAATGTTGTCAGTAGTTTATAGAATAAAACAAAAATGTTTATTTTACTCAAACACATACAGTACCTATGAATAGTAAAAGCAGAGAAACTGAAAATTTTGCAGTGGTCTCTTAATTTTTTCCAGAGCTACAGTGGATATAAAATGCCAGGTTCTTGTGATGTAAAAGAATGAGACAAAGATAAATCATGTCAGAACTTTTTCCACCTTTAATGTGACCTATAACGTGAACAATTCATTTGAAAAACAAACTGAAATCTTTGAGGGGGAAAAATAAAAAACTCACAATAACCTGGTTGCGTAAGTGTGCACACCCTTAAACTAATACTTTGTTGAAGCACCTTTTGATTTTATTACAGCACTCAGTCTTTTTGGGTAGGAGTCTATTAGCATGGCACATCTTGACATGGCAATATTTGCCCACTCTTCTTTGCAAAAGCGCTCCAAATCTGTCAGATTGCAAGGACATCTCCTGTGCACAGCCCTCTTCAGATCACCCC
>JACXGI010005616.1:0-46011 GCA_016801175.1 Esox masquinongy | reverse complement strand
ACTCAGCAGCAGTCCAGTCCTTTTTGTCTTTAGCCCAGGCGAGACGCTTCTGACGCTGTGTCTTGTTCAAGAGTGGCTTGACACAAGGAATGCGACAGCTGAAACCCATGTCTTGCATACGTCTGTGCGTGGTGGTTCTTGAAGCACTGACTCCAGCTGCAGTCCACTCTTTGTGAATCTCCCCCACATTTTTAAATGGTTTTTGTTTCACAATCCTCTCCAGGGTGCGGTTATCCCTATTGCTTGTACACTTTTTTCTACCACATCTTTTCCTTCCCTTCGCCTCTCCATTAATGTGCTTGGACACAGAGCTCTGTGAACAGCTAGCCTCTTTAGCAATGACCTTTTGTGTCTTGCCCTCCTTGTGCAAGGTGTCAAAGGTCGTCTTTTGGACAGCTGTCAAGTCAGCAGTCTTCCCCGTGATTTTGTAGCCTACAGAACTAGACTGAGAGACCATTTAAAGGCCTTTGCAGGTGTTTTGAGTTAATTAGCTGATTAGAGTGTGGCACCAGGTGTCTTCAATATTGAACCTATTCACAATATTCTACATTTCTGAGATACTGAATTTGGGGTTTTCATTAGTTGTCAGTTATAATCATCAAAATTAAAAGAAATAAACACTTGAAATATATCAGTCTGTGTGGAATGAATGTATACATTATACAAGTTTCACTTTTTGAATGGAATTACTGAAATAAATCAACTTTTTGATGATATTCTAATTTTATGACCAGCACCTGTAAAAGGCCTATTATCTAATGGAGACCATTTTGGTTGAGGCTTTGTAAAAATGTGTGGCTTAATGATGTAGCCGACCATTGCAAGCTGTAACTGATGTTATGAAAGGTGTTCTGTGCCCTGACCCTTCAAACAGATTCCATGATTATTGTTGCTTGTACTATGCTATGTATTATAGTCCACATTCTTAGAAGTAAAGGTGTTTCGGAGAACCTTTGGTTCTAAACTGTCGTGTTCAATAGGTTTTCTTATGGAGTGTGTCAGAAAAGGGTAATTGAGGAACCCAATGTGTAAAATATTGAACTGGAATATTCTATTTTGGAATATTATTCTATTACAGGTTACATTTCAAACGGTTGTAATGTTATATTGTAGAGTATATAGTAATATAATATTAACATTGCTGATTACCTATTAATTCCAACTTTGCAATTTGTTTAGATTCTTGTGAAGTTCTTATACCTCTGTCACGCTCACTGAAGCTACACAAGCATCAGTGTTCAACCTTAATGTGTTAACAATACAACAGAATATGTAGATTAACTGGAATTACATTTACTACAAATCTGAAAGCCATGCTACTATGAAGCCACTCCTCCACTCCAGAGTAGAAGGTAAAAATGTGAACTAGGACTTTGAAACACTAATTCTAAGAATGTAGAAAAATACAATGTGAGCAGATTTTATCACATGTAGTTCAGTTAGTAGAGCATAGCTTTTGCATTGCCTCTGTTGTTGGTTCAATTCCCATTCCCAGCACAAAAACGTATACACACACTACTTGAAGATGATTAGGATAACAAAATTACTGAATTTTAAATGGACATCTGTTGAAGGGCTACACCTAAGTTGCTGAGTGAACATGTGTCACAGTACACAGCGATGCTGTTGTTGGCAAAAGTTATTGCCTTGTAACATACAGAAGGTAGAGAGCCTATTGGATTGTGGGAGGAGGCTCAGGGAAATAGAGTGAAAGCAAAATATGGGAGGGCTCAAGTGTGGGCTGTCACATCGCCCTGATTCATGATGGTAGAGGCAGCTCAGGTGGGAGCCAATTTAGAGTCAAATGAGTAGGAGAGAGCTGGAAGCGGGATTGTGCAGGCGCATCCAAACTGCATCTATGCCCTCACAACTTCTACAACGACCAACAACAATGGGTCATGCTCGGCCTGCTAATGTCACCAATCATATTGCCAATTATAGGGAATAACAGTGAATGAAACCCATTGGTATTACTGTGTATATAAACTGCTCAAAAAAGATTTAAGGGAACACAATCATCACAGTATTACACCAAGTCATTTAAACTTCAGGGATATCAATCTGTCCATTTAGGAAGCATAAGCGATTGTGTATCAATGTCACCTGTTTTGGTGCAAATCAAAGTGACAACAGGTGCACTGGAGAGGCAAAAGCAAGACTTTTGCAGGTGGTGGCCACAGACAATTGCTATCTCCTTATTCTTCCTGACTGATTCTTCTCTAGTTTTGCATTTTTCTAGTGTCCTTGTCACTACTGGTAGCATGAGGCAGTACCTGCAGCCCATTCAGGTTGCACAGGCAGTCCAGCTCCTCCAGGATGGTACATCCATACGTGCTGTCACAAAAAAGTTTGCTGTGTTTGCCAGTACAGTCTCAAGAGCATGAAGGAGATACCAGGAGATGGGCCGTTACATGAGGAGAGCTGGACAGGGCCGTAGAAGGGCATCAAACTAGTAACAGGACAAGTATCTGCTCCTTTGTGCGAGGAGGAACAGGAGGAGTACTGCCCGAGCCCTACAAAATTACCTCCAGCGGGATACTGGTGTGCAAGTTTCTGACCAAACTGTCAGAAACGGACTCCATGAGGGTGGCATGAGGGCCCGACGTCCTCTAATGGGACCTGTGCTCACAGCCCAGCATCATGCAGCTCGATTGGCATTTGCCAGACAACACCAGAATTGGCAGGTCCGCCACTGGCGCCCTGTTATCTTCTCAGGTGAGAGCAGGTTTTACTGAGCACGTGACAGATGTGAAAGAGCTGGATACACCATGGTGAACATTTTGCTGCCTGCAACATCATCCAGCATGACCTGTTTGGCGGTGGGTCAGTGATGGTCTGAGGAGGCATATCCTTGGAGGATTGCATAGACCTCCACGTGCTACCCAATGGTACCCTGACTGCTGTTAGGTACTGGGATGAAATCCTCAGACCCATCGTCTGAGCTTATGCTGGTGCAGTGGGCCCTGGGTTCCTCCTGGTGCAGGACAATGCCCGGCCTCATGTGGCCAGAGTGTGTAGGTAGTTCCTGGATGACAAAAGCATTGATGCCATTGACTGGCCCTCACGTTCCCCAGACCTGAATTTAATTGAGAATCTCTGGGACATTGTGCCTCTGGGACATTATGCATCCGACACCGCCAAATAGCTCCACAGACAGTCCAGGATCACAGTTATGCCCTGATCCAGGTCAGGGGGGAGATCCCCTGGGACAACATCCACCGTCTCATCAGGAGCATGCTCAGACATTGTCAGGAGTGCATACAGGCATGTGGGGGCCATACACACTACTGAGTCACATTATGAGTTGCTGTGATGAAATTCATAAAAGACTACAGCCACCTCACACTGCTGCCATCTGGTAGGCATTACCGGAGTATCAGGGCACGCACTTTCAGGCTTACAAAGTGTTTTCCCCCAGGCCATAAGGCTTCTCAACCAGCAATATAGATCTATTGATCACATGAATGCTTCAAATGCTCTGTTGACTTTCTATGCACATTCAATGTACCATTCTTAGGCACTATTACACTTCTATTTATAATATTTAATATTTCTTTCATATTGTCCATACACCCCTTTTCTTCACTCTTTGGAATTGCTATATATTTTTTTTCTATTTTTTGCTTTCTATTTTACTTAATGCTTACTGCATAGATGTTGCGTGCCATGCCATAAGAATTTCACTTCTCAGAATGACATTGTTATTTTGTGCATTTGACAAAAATATTTTGACTTTGATGTGTGATTTAAGTGTTCCCTTAATTTGTTTGAACGGTGTACGTTCAGTATTTAGGAACTAATATAATACAGCTAATTTGAATGTTGTTACATTCAGAGGAAAAAGCTTTTAGACCAGGTCATGCTAATCTAGGCCTGGCAAAGTAGAAAATAATTTATTAACCCAGTTAAATGGTTTGTTTGGGTGGAACTCCAGCCAAAATGTGCATAGTGTAACAATATTGCTTCCTCCACTATCCGACCTCTCCAGTCAGGGTACAAACCAACAGTCCTTTGAACACACTTCAGATTGTCACGCACATATTGTTACCATCGGCTCACAAAAGCTGCGAGAAACAACTACTTGGAAAACCAATACTTCAAGGTTTCAGTGAGTGAGCACGCAATTCTACCTGGCTGGCCATTTCACAATGGCTACACAAAGTATATGACATTATTATACATATAGCTCGCGACACATCATGCCCCAAAGAGCTGTGACCACATTCACAGACTTGCCTGTTGGAACTTGATTTGAGACTTGAAGGTTAATACTTGCTTAGGACTTGCAAAATGGTGATTTTGTCCAAACACTGTTTTGCTATGTGTATTTCAAACAATTTCAAAGTCAAATAAATGCTACAGCTCAAACCTCTATGAAAAATAGTTGTTTTAAAATATGTAGTACATCAATGTTTTGGCTGTCATGTCTTAATATAAGCTTTGAGATAAAACAGGCTATAATTTCTTGATTCTATCACACAGGAATATGGGAGCCTGCCATCCCATACTGTCAAATTTTGACATTGCATCCACTACTGGTCTATTTACTGTGCTAGTAGAATGTTTTAATCTTTTTCTGCAAATCCTGCTGCTTCTGCAAAAAAGTCAGTTTGTGAAAGAAAAAACAATAGCAATTTATGAAATAGTCAGCAGAACGTTTTAATGTAATTTTTTCCCCAACCAAAAATAATATGGACTGTCCAAGAATTTGAAGTGTTATCGATGGCAGTAAAAATAATTAAATAAGGTACTTACAGTAGTATTGGCCTAGGCTTCAATGTCAAGGATTAACTGTTCACCACAACGGTATATTGTATACTTTACTACCTATGGAAAGAGGCTACTGATCCTGTTGAATTGAATGATATGCATGGTCATTTGTTGTATGGTTACATAACCAGAAAAGGTGATTAATTTGTTCTGGAATGGTTATACATTATTTTTTCCCCCATCTCTCGTTATTTCATTTTTCATGAGTTGAGCACATTCTCACGTCAAGTAGCATTTAGCCTCTGGCACACTGTAAATTGGAGTGACGAGATCAAAATAGAGCTTTATGGTCATAATCATAAGCGCTATGTTTGGAGAGGGGTCAACAAGGCCTATTAGTGAACAAAATCTACCCTGGGAGTTTACATCTGTCATTTTGACAGCTGTGTACATTCCCCCCCAAGCCAACGCTGGGGCTGCACAAACTTTTTTGAGTTATCAATAGGCTTGAGTGTTTACATCCGGAGGCTGCCTTTATAGTTGCTGGCGATTTTAACGGCGCCAATACGAAGAAAGTCCTACCGAAGTTTAAAAAACACATCAACTTCCCGACACGTGGGAAAAACACTCTGGACAATGTCTACTCTCCATTTCCTCACGGATATAAGGCCCTCCCCCTTCCTGCTTTTGGCAAATCAGACCACACATCGATACTGTTGCTCCCTGCTTACAGGCAGAGGCTAAAACAAGAGAAGCCAGTGACGAGATCCATTCAACGATTGACGGACGAATCGGACGCCGACTTACGTGACTGTTTCCTCACCACAGACTAGGAAATGTTTCGAGAGGCGTCTGGAGGCAATATCAATGAATACACAGAGTCAGTGAATGGTTTTATTAGCAAATGTATTGACGAAGTTGTACCATGTACAACTACAAAATAATTTCCTTATCAAAAACTGTGGGTCAACTGTGGTATCCATGCCATGCTAAAGGCACGGACTGCAGCATTCAACTCCGGCAGCATGGACAATTATAAGAAATCCCGGTAGGCAATAAAGGAAGGCAATAAAAACTGCAAAAAGTCAATAGAGAGTCAAAGTAGAATCTCTCTACCAGGGCTCCAAAACCAGGAACATGTGGAGTGGTCTGAGAACCATCACTGACTATAAAGGCAATACAGGTAGTGTGGGAGAAGTGCCAGCTTCTCTCCCAGAGGAACTGAACTCTTTCTATGCTCACTTTGAGAACATCATCCCTGGCATGGATACTCAAATGGACCAGGATGGCTGCCTTTTCCAAATGACCAGATCAGACGTCTGTAAAGCACTAAAAAGGATTAACATCCGCAAGGCTCCTGGACCAGATAACATCTCAGGCCGTGTTCTCAAGGTCTGTGCTGACCAACTTGCTGATGTATTTACTGATATCTTCAACCTATCGCTACATCAGTCAGTGGTCCCCACCTGCTTCAAAAAGTCCATAATTGTTCCTGTGCCAAAAAAGCAAAAGGTCCTCTGCATGAATGACTACCGCCCTATAAGCACTCACACCAATCATCATGAAGTGCTTTGAGCGGCTAGCTAAAACACACTTCACGGACTCCATGCCTGGAACACTTGACCCGCTACAGTTTGCCTACAGAACAAAACAGATCCACAGAGGACGCCATCGCTCTGACCCTCCACTCAGCACTCTCTCATCTGGACAAAAGGAACACATATGTGAGAATGTTGTTCATTGACTATAGCTCAGCCTTCAACACCATTGTGCCCCACAAGCTGGCGGTTAAGCTCAGGGATCTGGGTCTCGACCCCACTATGTGCAGTTGGATCCTGAACTTCCTGACGGACAGACCCCAGGTGGTGTGGATGGGCAACGCCACCTTCTCCTCACTGACTCTCAGTACTGGTTCCCCCCAGGGCTGTGTGCTGAGCCCGCTCCTGTACTCTCTTCACCCACGACTGCCTGGCAACTCATGTCTCCAACACCATCGTTAAGTTTGCTGACGACACCACCTTCATAGGCCTGATCTCTGACAACGACGAAGGGACAAGGTAAGGTCACTGACTTTGTGGTACCAGGATAACAACCTCCAGCTCAATATCAGCAAAACGAAGAAGATGATTGTTAATCACAGGAATCAGTAGAGGGGAGACCATGCCCCCATACACATCAATGGGTCTGCAGTAGAGAGAGTGCACAACATCAGGTTCCTCGGGGTCAACATCAGCAATGACTTGACCTGGTCTCATCACTCTAACATCTTGGTGAAGGAGGCCAGGAAACGGCTCTTCTTCCTACGCCGATTAAGGAGATTTGGCATGGATTCCAGGATACTCACCAACTTCTACAGATGCACTATCGAGAGTATCCTGACCGGCTGTGTCACCGCCTGGTATGGCAGCAGCACTGCCCTCGACCGCAAAGCACTCCAGAGGGTGATTAAAACAGCAGAGCGCTTCACAAGGTCTGACCTGCCATCCCTGCAAGATCTCTACACAGAGAGGTGTAGGAGGAGGAGCAAACGGATCATTACAGATCCCAGCCACCCATGCCACGGACTGTTTACCAAGCTGCCGTCAGGCAGAAGGTTCAGGAGTATTCAGTCCAAAACAAACAGGCTACGGGACAGCTTCTTTCCACAGGCTGTGAGGCTGCTCAACTTGGGAACCCCTCTTCCCTTCCATCCATACCCCATGCACACCTGTCACTTTATATCATGCACATCTGTCACTTATATCATGCACACCTGTCACTTCTACATTGCACTACAGTTGTATAGTTGTATAGTTATTATTATTGATGCATGTTTTTGTATAGTGTTATTACTGATTGATTGTGTTGTCTTCTTATTTTTTTAAAATTATAATTACTGTTCCTTTTCAAGTTTTAACTGCACTATCGGGAGTAGGAAAACCAAGCATTTCATTGCCGTAACTTGTTATTGCAAATGACAAATAAACCTTTGAACTTGAACTGAATACCATCCCCACTGTGAAGCACTGATGTTTGGGGGGGTGTGAGCTCTAAAGGCACGGGTAATCTTGTGAAAATTGATGGCAAGATGAATTCAGCATGTTATCAGAAAATACTGGCAGATAATTTGCATTCTTCTGCACAAAAGCTGCGCATGGGATGCTCTTTGAATTTCCAGCACGACAATGATAAATCATTCTCAAAACTCCCTAAGAAGGCCGAAATTTAGGAAGAAACCTGGGTCCTCTCTAGGTTTCTTCCTAAATTTCGGCCTTCTTAGGGAGTTTTTCCTAGCCACTGAAATTCAACACTACTGTTGTTTGCTCCTTGGGGTTTTAAGGCCGGGTGTTTTGTAAAAGCACTTTGTGACAACTGCTTATGTAAAAAGGGCTTTATAAATAAATTTGATTGATTGATTGATTGATTTGCATGACCTGGAGGCATTTTGTCAAGACGAATGGTCAGCTATACCTCCTGCAAGAATTTTGGGGCCTCATAGACAACTATTACAAAAGACTACACGCTGTCATTGATGCTAAAAGGGGCAATACACAGTATTAAGATCTAAGGGTAAGCAGACTTTTGAACAGGGGTCAGTTAATTTTTTTCTTTGTTTCCATGTTTTGTTTTATGATTGTGCCATTCTGTTATGAGCTACAGTTGAATGTGAATCCCGTAAGAAATAAGTCATGTGTTTTGCCTGCTCACTCGTGTTTTCTTTACAAATGGTACATATATTACCAATTCTTCAAGGGTATGCAAACTTTTGCAACTGTATCTTAACAGATGATGAGTAATTGGAACAGTAAAAGGAAATTGCGTTCTTCCGTTCTTGTAGTGTTTGTTATTTGTTGGTCATTGAATCTATTACAACTATAGAAGAGTAAAATTGTTATTTTTCTACACTGGCAGAACAGAAGCACCAGAAATGTTAGTGTTTTAACTATTCTGTTACTGTTTACAACTGTTCTAATCTATTTAGGCAACAGAAGCAGAAAGACATTGGATATTCAGTTATACAAGTTTAAGTGTTTGGTAGGACTGTCTTCTAATATATTAACAATAAGCAATAAACTAAGGTAATGGATATATTTCTGATTGTGTACTGTGCAGTTGCAACTAATCTTCTCAAGGAGAATTCACTGACAGGTACAGGGCACTTGAAAGCAATTCAGCGATAACGACTGTTTAGAGCCTAGAGACTAAGTTCTGCTTAAAGGACATGGCAGCGGCAAGAGGATTCTACTCCCTAGGGTGCAGTGAGTCTCCAGTAATACCTGTTCCTGACAGCTGGACTAATTCTAGTCCTGATGATTCTGCCTCCAGATGAAGAGGGCAACCTCCAACCAATGCGGAGCCTAAGGAAAGCTCCGGTTCTGGAAAACACTTACTGGGGAGTGAAAGACCAGCTGCACATCATGCCACGCTGGTTGAGTCCATACCACGTGCACCTAATCACATGATCTGCTGTCCAGGTAGCTGAGAGAGGTACCTGGGTCCATGCCACACACTACAGGAGGACTTCAGTGTTTAAAGATAGGGCGGCGTGAAGTGAAGTCACCTAAGGGCAGTGCGTGTGTTTTGGTGCTAGTAACTGTCACCACCGACCCAGCCTGCAGCCATAGAGCCTTTGGACAAAACTGGTCATTTTGGCATTCACAAAGGAGAGCACACAGATTCACCTGACCTGGCTGATAAAGCAGCTGGAATAGACAATTAGAGCTGTGTCATTGTGACCTGCATTTAAACTATGAAGGAGAACACCTTGGAATATACAATTGTGCTCAAAAGTTTGCATACCCTTGGAGAATTGGTAATATATATACAGCTATGGAAAAAAATTAAGAGAACACTGCAAAATTATCCGTTTCTGTGGTTTTACTATTCATAGGTATGTGTTTGAGTAAAAAACAGTTTTGTTTTATTCTATAAACTACTGACAACATTACTCCCAAATTCCAAATAAAACAATTGTTAGAGTATTTTTTTGTAGAAAACAACAACTGGTCAAAATAACCAAAAAAAGATGCATTGTTTTCAGACCTCAAATAATGCATAGAAAACAAATTCATATTCATTTTTCAACAACAAAATACTAATGTTTTAACTTAGGAAGAGTTCCGAAATCAATATTTGGTGAAATAACCATGATTTTTAATCACAGCTTTCATGCATCTTGGCATGCTCTCATGCGTCTGTCACATTGCTCCACCAGTCTGTCACAAAAATTCAAGTAGCTCGGCTTTGTTTGATGGCTTGTGACCATCCATCTTCCTATTGATCAAATTCCAGAGGTTTTCAATGGGGTTCAGGTCTGGAGATTGGGCTGGCCATGACAGGGTCTTGATCTGGTGGTCCTCCATTCGCACATTGATTGACCTGGCTGTGTGGCATGGAGCATTATCCTGCTGGAAAAACCAACTCTCAGAGTTGCGGAACATTGTCAGAGCAGAAGGAAGCAGGTGTTCTTCCAGGATAACCTTGTACCTGGCTTGATTCATGTGTCCTTCACAACAACAAATCTGCCTGATTCCAGCTTTGCTGAAGCATCCCCAGATCATCACCGATCCTCCACCAAATTTCACAGTGGGTGCGAGACACTTTTTCTTGTAGGCCTCTCCAGGTCTCCGTCTAACCATTAGATGACCAGGTGTTGGGCAAAGCTGAAAATTTGACTCGTCAGAGAAGAAGACCTTACTCCATTCCTCTACGGTCCAATCCTTATGGTCTTTTGCAAACTTCAGTTTGGCTCTTCTTTGCTTCTCATTGATGAAAGGCTGTTTTCTAGCTTTGCACGACTTCAGCCCTCTCCCCTAGGAGCCTGTTTCGAACCGTCCTCGCTGTGCACTTCACCCCAGCTGCTGTTGCCATTCTTTTTGTAGGTCACTTGATGTCAGTTGTTGAGTGACATTGGAATGAGTTGACGGTCATCTTGCTCAATGGACAGTCGTTTTCGCTCTCTGCCAGTCTGTAGCTTTGTTGTCCCCAATGTCTGTTGCTTGACCTTGTTCTTATGGACCGCTATCTTTGAAATTTTCAGGATGGAAGCAACCTGACGCCAAATACCCCTGTTTCGTAGTCCTAGTTATCTTTACACCTCTTACGAATGTTGCCAATTCCAGGCCAGTTGTGAGAGCTACAGTCTTTAATTACTCAACACTCCAAAGCCGGTTTATGTTGCGACTTTTCACAGAGAGGAATCGCAAAGGAACTATCAACAGTCAAGAACAGTCAGAATCCTGACTGGCAACAGCTCCAGTATGGGACATTGTTCTACTGTTCCCTACTTTTAAGGAAACCCCACCACTGGAAATTAGGACATATCGCGACACACAAACCTCACCATTGTTACAACCCCCACCCCCACTGCTTAAAAGGACACTGACGGCCAAAAGTTTGGAATAATGTAGATTTTGATGTACAGACCTTTACACAATACTAACCTCACAGCAATGCACCAAATGGAAAGGCTTAAAACAAATAGCAAAACATTTTAAGTACTGGACAACAAAAAACTACACCCTAATAAAGATATTAAAAACTATAGAAAGTCAAGTGGAGTGTCTGGTAGCAGCAATTGAGACTTGTGTGTGTGTGTAAATCAGTCCAGTTCAAGTGTCCTTCGCTGGTCAGCTAATTTGATCAGGAAACCAAAAATCCAGTATCCACACCAGACATCATGTCCTCAGTTGCCAGGTAAACCATCCCTTCAAATGTTCTGAGTAATCAGGTGTCCGGGGTAGGGCTGTGGTGGTTTTGGACGAGTGGAACGGTTTTCATTTGGCAATGCCTCTTCTCTCCATAAGAGAGGTTGGCTCTCCTTCATTTGTCAGCTGGATGATCAGGTACTCAAACTCAGCAGAGCGCCAGAGCTCGGAGAGGAAACCAAAAATCCACCGGGGTCAGTCTCCTTACTAGACATCATGTCCTCAGTTGCCCCGGCAAACTGCAATTTCTCTTCAGCCAAGAATTCTTTCAGCCAACTAGCCAAAGCCTGTGAAAATACAGCAGACAATAAATTGACATTGTCAAAATGGTACAATGTCAAACTGTAAACATCTAGAGCGGTCCAAACATTACAGCAAGTCATAATATTCACATTTGAGGACGCTAAAGGTGTTAGGATAAATTCAAATACATTAAAATTGTGAAGGTAAAACAGTGGCATAAGTTTTTTATTTGTAAAATATGTCGCATACTAGTTATTACTTTTGTAGTTGTATAAAAATGTGCATACTTGTAACCAACTTGATATTTAGAATTATGCTACTCATTAATAACACTTGCCAACATAAAACACGGACTCAGAGTTTTGTCACTAAAATTTTGCTAGAACTGTGACAAAATTCTTTTGATCTGTAAATCACAGTCTCCGGTAGTATGTTTCACAGCATTTGCAAGCGGATATACCCATGAGGACTCTGATTGCCAGGCCATAGCTTTTTCTGACCAATGAACTAAATGCATTGTGAACGTAACAAATGTTCACCTTTTTCACCTTTTAACCAATCTGAATAGATTCTGGAACACGCAGCGCCAGTGTTTCAACCGGTTTCAACTCATAGTTATATAGAGGAAGAAAAACATGGCTAAGCACGCTCGGCTTCTCGTACCTCAGTTTTTGATGGGATAACAAACCTTTTAGATGATTTTTCCACCTAGCTAGATCAATGCACAAGTTTTACAGGAGTCTACTAACTAGCTAAATTACTAAAATGTAAATATAGCAACTAGCAAGGAATTTACATTGCTGCTTAACGTTTTGCCTTTGACATGGACATGTATTTACCACGAGAATAATATGAATTAACGTTTTATATTTTGTATTAGACTAGTTTGGGCGTATACATACCAGTTGAATATGGTTCACATCATAACATGTAGTTTTTGTTCATCACTTAATATGTTTGCATTTGTTCAACACATTTATTTTATCTGCTAGGGCTGTCATCACTGTTTGGCAAAAGGTTCAGACTTTTTTTTTTTACTTAATAGGAATTTCTGCTCCAAAGAACAAGGTACAATTTCAGCCCGAAAAATCATATGCAAAATGTCAATTCCTAGCTAATTACTATTTTTCCATTGTAGTCATTTAGCATATTATTATTCCTATAACGTTTATATTTTTTTCAATCAAAACAGTTTTTTGTACTTTTCAAATGCATTGTCACATTGAACGAACTGGATAAAAGGTTTGGTATAGTATCAACAACTGAGGTAGGAGAAGCCGACCATGCTGAAACCTATTTTTCCTCCTCTGCAATACATCACTATGAGTTAAAACACTTGTGTTCCAGATTCTACTCAGACTGGTTTAAAACATGAAAACAGAATCACCATGCACTCAGTTCAATGGTCAGAAAAAGCTATGCCGTGCCGATATACCCGTCCTCATTGAATCCTCAACCAGCCTTTTTATAAAGACTTTTATTCAATGACTCCTTTGTTATTTTATTTTTCCTTTGTTGTCATGGTAAACAGCCACACTAAAATATTAACCTGGAACTTTGTTGCACTTTATAAATTATTTTAGAACCATATAATGTACTAAATATATTTCAGTGTGTTAAAATGGACACAATTATTGGATTTAAATTATATTATATACAAGTATACAACATTTTAAAATAACTGGTTCCATTTTCACTCAATTAACTATTTCTAAGTATAACACTAAGTATACTGCTTTTTAACTTTAGGTTGCCTGCTGAGTGTAAACTGTTGAAATTAGAATGAGGACAAAAGTCATGTTAAGAACTAATTTGCATGTGCAAAGTTTGAGGAGTTTCCAGAAATGTCAAGAGCTGACTTCTTACGACTGGTTAAAATTGTTTTACATTGCGACTTCTATATACTGGCCTTTTACTTGTCACCATTACAAAGATCTTTACTTGTATGGACACATTCCAAAACAGGCCTTTTCATGCAGTGAAATAACCTATATACCCTATATACCCTCTGCCAGTAAAGCCAGAGACACTGGAATGGAATGGCTGCCATACATGTAGAGATGGGGATTGTTGATGTGCTGTATGCTGCTTGCTGTTACCTGGCTATCTGCCAAACTTTTTCGAATTTACTCTATATAAATTAATTGGTTAAATTCTACTTTAAGAGTTTACCAATGCAATATTTTTATGTATTTATCCAACTTTTCTACACCGGGACTCTACTTGGACATAATAAACGGAACTACTCGCCCCTGAACACCCGAAGCTAAGTACCATTATTATGCCTTATCATTGTAGTTTCAACACGGAGGAGAACTATTGTCTTCAGGTAAAGATAGCAGAGTTAGAGGCTCGGCTTCAGACGCAAATGTCAAGCAAGGATTATTTTAGTGTAGAAATTGGAAAAAACTGCGTCTGTGCCACCAGGAAGAAACAATAATGTTGTTAGCCCCCCGGCACAGCTCCTGCAGCCGGGCAAGAACTTTCTCTTGGTCACTGGGAAGAAATGCCGTGGACCAGCTAAACCTGTGTCGCTGCTAGAGCCGACTGAGATTTTCAACAGGTTTTCTCCACTGGAGTCGGAGTCAAGGCCCGAGCCGTATTCAGAGGGGAATGATCGGCAGGCATTTTCTACCGGTGGCCCGGAAAAACTGAAAAATTTAGTCATTGGTGATTCCATTACCCGCAGTATTAGACTAAAGAATCAGCTGGCAGTCGTACACTGTTTACCGGGGGCAGAGCCACCGACGTAGCCGCAAATCTGGGGTTGGTGCTAGCGAAGTCTAAAACTGGCAAGTATAGAGAGTACAGAGATATTGTTATTCACGTTGGCACCAACAATGTTAGGATGAAACAGTCAGAGGTTACAAAGCAGAACATAGCATCAGCATGTAAACTAGCTAGAAAGATGTGTCGGCATCGAGTAATTGTCTCTGGCCCCCTCCCAGCTAGGGGTAGTGACGAGCTCTACAGCAGACTTGCGCAACTCAATCGCTGGCTGAAAATGGAGTTCTGCCCATCGCAGGAGGTAGAGTTTGTAGATAACTGGCTCTCTTTTTGGGACTCTCCCAGAAATAGGGCCAAGCCTGATCTGCTGAAGAGCGACGGACTCCATCCTAGCTAGAGTGGTGCTCTTCTTTTATCTAGGAACATTGACAGGAGTCTCACTCCTATAGCCTCACCATGAGAGGACAGGTCGCAGGCTGTTAGCCAGCCTGCTAGCATAGTCGATAGCATAGCCAGAGTAGTCCATACAGTTTTACCTATTGCGACTGTGACTCGTTCCAGGCTGAGAAAAGTTAAACAAGGTAGTGCTAACAATAGCAACCTTATTAAGATAAAGCCTTCCTCCACCTCGGTCACAAATAAAAATGTTTTACCTCGCATCTCAAAATGGGACTCCTAAATGTTAGATCTCTTGCTCCAAAGTCAGTTGCAGTAAATTAATTAATCTCTGATCATAAACTAGATGTTATTGGCTTGTGTGAAACATGGCTAAAGCCTGATGAATTTACTGCCCTAAATGAGGCCTCTCCTCCTGGCTATACTGGTGATCTTGTCCCCCGTGCATCCCGAAAATAAGGGGGTGTTGCTAATATTTATAACAGTAAATATAAATTTACTCTTAAACACATCACTGGTTTTCATTCTTTTGAGGTTTTACTCATGAAAGTTAAGTAATTTTGTTGGAATCGGGTCTAGCTGACAATTTGTGGGTTTAGAACTCATTACAAATTTAGTGAACGTGTCGAGCGATACAGGATCAAAAAATTAAAGTGTCCCCATTGACATCTGGTCAGGGAGGTTCAGGATGACTGAGATTTTGGGGACTATAACTATTTAAGGAGGAGTCAGTTATTTGTTTTCTAATGGTGATGATCTTTTCATCAAAGCAGTTCATGTATTCATTACAGCTAAAGTGAAGACCCACTTCACTTGTTGAGTATTGCTTTTTTGTTAACTTTGCAACTGTATCCAAAAGAAATTTTGGATTGTTTTTGTTCACCTCAATCAGGTTGGAGAAATAAGCTGATCGAGCAGATGTGAGTGCTTTTCGCTATTGTAGTGTACTGTCTATCCAGGCTAGTCTGAATACTTCCAACTTGGTGGAGCACCACTTTCGCTCCAATTTTCTGGAGGCTTGCTTGAGTGCTGTAGTATTGTCTGTGCACCAGGGAGCAATTTCCTTGTTGCGTATTTCTTTTGTTTTTAGTGGTGCAACCGTATCTAAAGTATTTCGCAGTGTTGAGTTTAAATCCTCGATTACATCGTTTGCGGATTTATTTACTCTGTCATTGATGAGCGAGCTTGGAAGAATATCAAGAAATCTATTTGTAGTCCGAGAGTTTGTAGTACGTCTTTTGAGACTCATTGTTTGCGGAGCAAATGGTTTTCTTGTTTTAACGGTAAATGTATTCAGACAGTGATCTGAAATTCCAGGATTTTGGGGGGAAATTATTAGATCTACAACATCTATTTCTCGTGACAGGACTAAATCTAAGGTATGATTGTGGCAGTGCGTTGGACGTGAGACATGTTGGATAAAACCCATTGAGTCAATTATGGCTTCAAAGGCTTTTTGAAGAGCGTCATTGGACTTTTTCATATGAATATAGAAATCGCCAAAAATTAGAATACTATCTGCCGTGACTACAAGGTTAGACAAGAATTCTGGAAACTCATTGAGGAACATTGTGTATGGCCCAGGGGGCCTGAAAATAGTAGCTATGTAAAACGATTTATCAGCCTGGTTAAATGCATTTGAAAGATTTAATTACATCTTTATGACAATTCCAAATTGTACCACTGTACTTGAGGTCAAGAAAAATATTCATGACACTGTTATGAATGCATTTGACAGTGTTATAACACGTCATGACATCTTTATGATAAGTCCAATTTGTACCACTTTACTTGAGGTCAAGAAAAATATTCATGACACTGTAATGAATGCTTTTGACAGTGTTATAACACGTCATGACATCTTTATGACAAGTCCAAATTGTACCACTTTACTTGAGGTCAAGAAAAATATTCATGACACTGTTATGAAAGCATTTGACAGTGTTAAAATACTTCATGACATCTTTATGACAAGTCCAAATTGTACCACTGTAGTTGAGGTCAAGGAAAATATTCATGACACAATTATAATGGTCTCATGACAACCATGTCAAAACCAACCACATGTGACAGTTGTATTTAATGCTAACCCATAAAGCTAAATAGTTTCTTCAAGTTTGATAATCAGGCCTGGTATGACATGTTTATGACAGGATATGTTTCTGACTAACTGCGCCACATCATGGTTTGGCGGTTGCTCTGTAGCCGACTGGAAGGCCCTGCAATGGGTGGTGGAAACCGCCCAGCACATCACTGGTACCCAGCTCCCGGCCATCGTAGACCTCCAGCACAAGCGGTGTCTGCACAGGGTGTGCGGCATCATCAGGGACCGTTCACATCCATGCCACAAACTGTTTGCCCTCCTTCCATCAGGCAGGTGGTACAGGTCTCTTCATTCCCGCACCAGCAGGCTCAGGAACACTTTCTTTCCATCTGCTGTAACCCTGCTGAACTAGGTGACCCATGACTAACCATATCCACCCTTTGTACTTCTGGACTCTGACACTGCCTTGCAAAGTCTGAATTTTTCAGTTGTTGCAGGTACGTGGGAACCTTATTACTGCTATCCCTGCATTTCAGTTGCGCATGCAACCCTACTCCTTCAATTTCATTGTACTGTACTTGTTCAATTACAGTAAAGTTGAATCTAATCTAATGTTGTCGTGGTTAATGTCAAGTTCTCATAACAAAGACATTGACAGGTTATGTTATCTCAGTTAATGTCAAGTTGTCATAACAAAGACATCCCAAACAATATCAACCGAATGACACCTAATGACAACATTGATAAACATTCTTAATGATTCCTTCATGTGTGATGTCATGGCTATGACAGTATCATGACAATGTCATGTCACTCTTATGTACACCCCTTCAAATAAAGTGTTACCAATCATACTAATACATTCATAAAGGTGCTTGATCATACTAATACATTCATAAAGGGTGAGAGTTCAAAACAATCCTATGTCAAACCTCTATAGTCAAGTCTCTATATACTTCTATATAGTCAAACCTCTATAGTCAAACCTTTATATACTATATAATCCCCCCTTTAGGGCTTCCTCAAGCCCCATAATCTAGGCCTGGGAATGGTGAGGGAGAAGGGGAACTTAGTCCCGGCAAAAATAGCGGAAATCAAGTCCATTAGCAAAAAATATCCCCCTCTGTCTCCACCATCCCAGAGGGTTAGGAAGCCAATCCTCTCCCTCCCTTTTGACTAGGAGGAAGTAAAAGACTTCCCAACCTTGTTGATCAATCAATCAAACATGAACGTAAGCATGTGCAGCTTATTTTTCAGAGCCTTGCAAATGTGTTGTTTCAACTGATTACACATATAAATGATATACATGATATATAGACGTCTTATGAAAATCAGCACATCAATCACTTGTAATCATGAATATATATAAGGGTAATAAAACCATCGTCTCCAACTATGTATCCTCTGTTGTGGAAATTTTTTAATTAAGGTACATTTGAGAAATGTGTTTTATATTGCCTGGTACGTAACTCTTTACTTTGACTGTGACACACGTCTGTGTTATATCAGAGCATCACTAGGTACTCTGACCATGTTTATCTGCTCAACCCAAAAAGGGTGTCAGTCCTTTCCTCCTTAGGAATGTAGGAGAGGGGGGATCTGGTATTTGCCTAGGGGGCATCATTGACCGGTATCAGCAGATTATAGGGTTACTCGTAAATCTGCCTATCTGTATAACTCATCAGAGTCTATCTATTGTTTGTCCAGATGCTGAAAGTCCTCTTCAAGAGTTGAAAAGGTTACCCATGTGAGGGAGGACAGCCTGCCCCTTGGGTGGAACCTAGGTAGTGATAGAACAAAGGGAATGCGTTTTATTGACATAGGACAGCTGTGCAGCATCTTACCACACCCCTTTTCCCCCTATAAGTACTGATGATTGTCATGTATTAATTTAGAGACTCCTCAGATGATTATTCTGTAAGCATTTGACGCCTCTCTCTATTTGCAAATAAACTGCTAATTGTGCCAAGAGAATTTTGTCTCTGTACTTACTCCTTTAAGAGTGTCTATCGATGGAATTACCATCACACCTCGTACTAAGTTGGCTACCAGCCACCTAGGTGCCCTTAACCTTCTTATATTGGAGCACAATCTTTTTCAGCACATAAAGGGCAGTCCCCTCTTTGCCATAATGCACAATGATATGGTTCTGGGTAATGACAATGTCCATCCGTGAATACTTGTCTGTTGATCTTCTTGTAATACCCCTTACTACAATATTGACACCAGGTTTGTCTGTAGGGGCAGGGGTAATGTTCCAGGCCTAGTCAATCTTGAAGCTCCATTTCCTCATAGCCCTGGTTAATCACACTCCCATCCGTCATTGAGTCTTTATGTATTTCACCGTCCATGACTGGGGCTACCACAGCAACATTGTTTGCTGAAAAAGATTTCTGATGGTAATATTCCTGGCATGCCCACCCAGCTCCTGGTTTGATTGACCATTCACATTCTGGATTTCCATATGAGCAGTTCAAAGGTCCTCCTTTGACATTGCATGGGTGTCCATGCTTATCCATGTACTGTCCGGAATGACCCTGTAGCGGAATAACTTCGGGCTCATTAGCAGCAGAGTCCATTCCTCGTAGAGGCATTTGGGGTACAACAGTCTTGGTCAAAAATGATCTAAGGAGAGGAATCACATAGCATGCCACTACAGCTAACACAACTAATACTCTTCCTGTCACGAACCCTACTTTAGTTAGAATTGCTCGCCATTGTCCTAGTGACATCTCCAGCCAATCCCAAGTGTGAGCATCTGAGCTCGCATTATCCTTCACCTCCTTTCTTAGCTGTTTTAGTTTGTTCATAGCTTGAGTAAATGAACCATCCGGGGCAGTGTTGTTTGGAATGAAAGTGTAAGTGCTGTTAAATATGTGCTGTTTATGATGCATAATTAATGCAAAATTCATAGTAAATGTATACCTCATATTCATAGTCTCATACAGTAAATAAATAGGAAATGTTTTAATGTAAAGGTTCAAATGAATGTAATGTAATAGTTAAAGATGTTAGTCCATTGTGTTTTTTGTTTCTCTCGGAACTAAAGTTCTCTGTTGTGGTTACCACTGCTGCGGAATTTGTTAATGGACCAAGGGAAATCTAACGTGAGCACATTTTACGGCGCTCTGCTAATTAAGTTGGGGTTACACTGTCGTTGAAGACCTAGGTGAACAGTAAAGGATTTTCAAAGGATTTAAGAACCTCTTTTCAGGACAAGCAGCCAACGAGGTATTTTATCTTACATGTGAAGCTTTATTTATATTCGCGCTAAGCGCAATCTGTATTTTTATTTTCTTCGGTAATGTATATAATTAATTTGACGTGCTTACTCTGTTCATTCACATATAGTTCTCAAGGCGTGACGTGGATGCATTAAGGACGGAAGAGCAAAGCAATAAATGCCCGTTTCAAAGAACCAACCTGTGTCTGTGTTGTCATGAAGAGAGCTACAGAAAGTAAAACACTGCGCACCAAACATTACACAAACTCCGACTTTTTCTCCTAGAATCCAGTCTATCGTCTGCCTATTCTGCCATGTCATCTTACTCGTAGCCTGCAGTTGCTCACCCAGGGCTGTCAAAGCTGCATCTGTGTAATTGAGAAATCACTGCTGATTGTAGTATATGTAATTGATCCATTCCGCATTCTTGGCTGGTGCTATCCATGGAACTATGGATTCGAAGCCTGCACTAATTTCACTCCTTGCTTTAAACTCATTGGGGATGCCTCTTGGCTGACCTACTGCATCGATGATAACCTGCGGAACTGGTATGTAAGACCTCTTTACCCATGACCTTACTAGCTCCTCCTCAGGTGGCTGTATATCGTTCGTTTGTACTCGGATATGAGGTATTATGGTCACATCTTGGGCCACCCTGACTCTCGGACATGTCCCTGACCAATTGCCCGGTAACACTGAGCGCAGTTGCCTTCCTCCACACATCCAAAATATATCTGCAATAGCCTGGTCTTGCTCCAGATAGATGCTCTGCCTTCCTGTGTTCCTGTGAAGCCATTGCCAGTCTGTACCACTGACATCTCACCTCTGTCCAAAATTTTCGTCATTTTACATTGCGGAAAATGTCCAACATCAACAGTTCCTCTTGCCTGAAAACATTCATGTCTACCCAGTATCCTCAAACCCGGTGCTGGAAGAGTAACCTCTGCCTCTTCTAAACTAATCCTTATGTCTAATGCCTCACACTCTGATGTTACCGAGAAGTTATACTTCTTCATTTTCACTTGGATCTGTGTGCTTCCCAGCCACACCAGACACGTTACAAAACAAGGGTCATGGAAACCAATCATCTAAACATTCCTCCCAACCTTTCTCAATAGGCACCATTCCCATGCCACCATGTCCTGCTCTTGAACACACTAAACAATTATCTATCTCGTGTTGGTTAGCCGTATACTGAGCCCATCTGTACCAGTCATATTTTTCAGCTACCTCCTTATGGTCTCTTTCTACTTCTTCTGTTGGCTCAACTGTCGTGACCGGATATGGTTCTGTCTCCTCCATGTCTGCGGGGATCAATACCTGTGCAGACGCTGGAACTTCATCCCTTTCCATGGGCACCAACACAAGCGGTGGACTATGGTGGGCGCTGGAGTTAATGTGTGCTCCATTTTGGGGACAACATTTTGTGCCCCCCTTGTTGTTGTTGTTTCGGGGTTCAATGTTTGCTGGGTCACCGTGATTGGTGCCTCTGTAGTTCCTGAGCCCACATCATCATGCCACCATTCTATCCGTTGTTTCCTACTCCCACTCAAAAAGTTGGTGATAATTAGTTCAAGGAATAACCCTTTTTTGCCCTTATCATGTTCAACCACTATCCTCCACTTTCCCCTTATCTCCATGACCCTGATTAGGCAGGTACCCCCGGACCAAATTGCCTGACCATACTGGGCATCATCCGTGCAGCTACATACATTGTTTTCACTCTGAGTTCTTACCCTAATTGACCTTTGCACCTCATACTTAGTTTTCTCTGGGATCACCACTTCCCTAGCCTCAAGTATATCCCTTGTGTTCACAGCTCTTCTCCTACGCTTTTGGCTCCAACCATCAGTTCCTTTACCTTGCTCCCACAATATGCAAGTGTACAAATCCTCACTATTTATGTCTCTATCCCATAATTTTTTCTCCTTTAATTTCTACTGTACTTCTTTCTCTCACAGTTGCTGAAGGAGCTGTTTCCTTAAAGAGTTCCCTGGCCTGTGTTTCTCGGGTCCTGTCCTAACTTTACACTTTCGACTGTTAACACAGCACCTGATATTCCCTATTTTGTACCTGTCTTCTTCCAGGTGGGCTGCAGGTGCCTGTCTCGCTGTGAGCCTCAACATCCCATTGGCGCTTTCCCCCTTCTACACTCCCCAACCAGATAGTTTGGTTTCGGTCCCCAAGGTTCTCTGTAATAATGAAAATAGTTACCCTAAGCCTCACAGCTATCAAACGATAAGGCAAAATTCCTGCTAATAGTGCTGCTGTGCATACCTTATTCCTTCTGTCCAGGTCAATGTCTGAGTCATTTACGTCAGAAGGGACTTCAGTCACATTACTCCCAGTCCAGGTCTGCAAGGTTGATGGTAGCAAACTCTTGTTCAGTGATGGGGGTGTCTGGTTCTCCCTGTGCGCTTTCTGCAGTGGTCTCCCCTGGGCTTCATGGGTCAACAGGTCCCATGGTGTGGAGAGTCTACCCATCACCTTCTGCCACATCTCTCCTTGGGTTAATAGCATTGGCCATAGCGCGCAGCCGAGCAATAGGAGACAGACCACCATCATGCCCCATACCCATGTCTGACGTGCCCTCTCCTGGCAACTCCGACCCAGCAGGCGATTCTGGGCCAGATTCTGTATGGCCTTCGGCAGATCCCCGGGGTGTCCCAGGGGGTAGATCAGGACGTCCCAGGTCTCCTTCAGCTTCTACTGGTTTGGGTCCACTCGAGTCATCTGCGTCTTCGCCTTCCTCTTCTCCTTCTTCCTCCTGTGGCCTCCGACCTGCTCCTTGTGGAACCCTGGTACAGTGGTTGAGGTGGTACCAAGTGTTGGAGCCCTCTACTCATACCGCTGTTGGTGTGGCTTGAACTACCCGGTATGGTCCTTCTTGTCTCGGCTCGTTCCACCTTCTCCTGAAGACCCTTATGTAGACCTGGTCTCCCGGTTCCACTGCCCGAGGCTGGTTGTCCTCTGACTCCGGTACTCGTGTGCTTTCCTGTCAATAGATAACTTCATGTATAGCAATTTCCCTCGTAAGGACCCCTGAGCACTGGCACTGGCATGGGTCGACCCGTAAGCATCTCATGTTAGATGTGTTACTCTGTTAGCCTGCATGCAGTAGCTCATTAGCGCCAGCGTCAAAGCATCAACCCAACTCGGTCTTTTGAGGGTATGGCTTCCACCCATCCCATCCATCCCGCTATATCTATCGATCACCACGAGCATGTACCGTTTTCCATTGACGGTTCTCAGCATATCCACATAGTCTATCACCAAATGCCTAAACGGCCCTTCTGGTGTTGGGATGTGGCCCAACGGTGTTGTTATTCCTTTCCTGACATTGTTTTGTGCACATATTTACATTCCGCAAGGGCCGCATCTACCGTAGCCTGCATGTATGGCGACTAAAAACCCTACTCCTTGATCTTCCTCATAACCTTGCCTCTTGCACAATGGTCAAAACCATGCGCATTCGCGGTTAGAATTCGTAGCAGAGCAGCAGGCCACTAAGTGTCCTGTATGAGACCTCCAGAGGCCTGCATCATTTCTGGTGGCTCCTCGCTTAAACCACATATTGCGCTCGTAAACACTGGCTCTCTTGCATCCTGATAACATCATCTATTCCAGGGGCTGCCTCAACCAGTATGGCTGGTGCCATTATCGCCCTGTGACACATTGATGCTAATTTTGCTGCCTCGTCTGCTGCGTTGTTCCCCTGAATTATATAGTCGTTTCCTTTCTTGTGTGCTTGACACTTAATGATGGCTACTTTTAAAGGAAGCAGGAGAGATATCATTAAGTCCTGAATATGATCATGGTGCAGGATGGGCGTTCCATCCATTTTCCTGAAACTTCTTTGTTTCCACACAGCTCCAAATAAATGACAGACACCATGTGCATAGGCTGAATCAGTGTAGATGTTCACTAACTTATCTCGCCTTTCCTTATAGGCGGCTGCCGAAGCTTTCAATTATGCTTATTGAGCGGAGCATGGCTGTGAACATGCCTGGCTAACTATGGTCTGAAATTGCCCTTACTGTCTCTCATGACCACAGCAAATCCTGCATGATTTCCCTCATAGTCCTTGTAACAGGATCTGTTTACAAAAAACTCTTCTTCAGCCCCCAAAATTGGGGCTGAGAGAAGGTCAGGCCTTAGTCTGGTAAACGTCAAGGACTCAATGTTCAATGTTCAAAGGTTTATTTGTCATTTGCAATAACAAGTTATGGCAATGAAATGCTTGGTTTTCCTATACCCGACAGTGCAGTTAAAAGTTAAAAAGTAACAGAAATTATAATATAAAAAAGAAGATAACACAATCAATCAATAAAAATAAACACTATACAAAAACACGCATCAATAATAATAACTATACAACTGTACAACCGTAGTGCAATGTAAAAGTGACAGGTGTGCATGATATAATTGGCAGATGAGCATGATATAAAGTGACAGGTGTGCATGGGACTATGGATGGAAGGGAAGAGGGGTTCCTGAATTGAGCAGCCTTACAGCCTGAGGAAAGAAACTGTCCCGTAGCTTGTTAGTTTTGGACGGAATACTCCTGTACCTTCAGCCTGACGGCAGCTTGGTAAACAGTCCATGGCATGGGTGGCTGGGATCTGTAATGATTAATTTGCTCCTCCTCCGACACCTCTCTGTGTAGAGATCCTGCAGGGATGGCAGGTCAGACCTTGTGAAGCGCTCTGCTGTTTTAATCTCCCTCTGAAGTGCTTTGCGGTCGAGGGCAGTGCAGCTGCCATACCAGGCGGTGACACAGCCGGACAAGATACTCTCGATAGTGCATCTGTAGAAGTTGGTGAGTATCCTGGAATCCATGCCAAATCTCCTTAATTGGCGTAGGAAGAAGAGCCGTTTCCTGGCCTCCTTCACCAAGATTTTAGAGTGATGAGACCAGGTCAAGTCTTCGCTGATGTTGACACCAAGGAACTGGATGTTGTGAACTCTCTCTACTGCAGACCCATTGATGTGTATGGGTGCGTGGTCTCCCCGCTGCTGCTTCCTGTGATCAACAATCCTCTCCTTTGTTTTGCTGATATTGAGCTGGAGTACTCCGCTACACAATCATGAGGCTCTCCCTCATAACCAAGGGGAACTCTTTCTGCTGGGTTGACTGTTGTACATCATTTGATAGTTATATCTGGGTATGTCAATAAAGGCAAATAGTCTAACAACCTTGAGTCCGTTAAAACAAACTTCCCTTGCTCAATCATCTCTGCCACCTTGCGATAGGTGTGGATGATTACTGGGTACCCCATGGCGATAGTCGAAGCCTTATCATATGCATACTGGACTGCTGCCAATCCCTGATAGCAGGGTGGGTACCCCTGTGCCACTGAATCCAATTTAGTGTTATAATACGCAATGGGTTGTTTGTTCCTGCCAATACAGGTGTCCTGCATCAAAACTGCTGTCGCATATCCCTTGTCTCTGTTGGCAACATACAATAAGAATGGCTTTGTATAATCTGGTGTTCCCAAAGCAGAAGCAGACTGCATGTCCTGTTTTATTGTCTCAAAAGCTGTCAAAGCATCGCTATTCCAATTTAACTTGGCGCTTAACTGCAGCTGTCCAGCGTTTTTCATCAGCTCTCGTAGAGGTGCCACCTTAACTGCATAGTCCTCTATCCAGTCTGAGCTGAATCCTATCATCCCAGAAAGTCATCATCTGCCCTACTGTCTGAGGCAGCGGGGTCTTACTCACCGTTCTAGTTGAGCCGGGCTTATGGTTTTTGACAGATGAGCCACAGTCCTACCCAGATATTCAACTTATGTTAGGCAATACTACAACTTTTTCTTGGACACCTTGTGTCCTCCCTCAGCCAATTTCCGCAATACTTTTATGGAGTCTGCATGGCATTACTCCAACGTAGGAGCACATATCAACAAGTCATCTACATACTGGATTAATGTTCCTTCTAAGACAAGCTCCTCCAAATCTGCCTTCATCACCTGGTTGAAAATGTGTGGGGAATGCTTAAAACCCTGGGGTAAGCACGTATATCTATATTGCTTCCCACCATAAGTGAAAGCAAACAGGTGTCTCCACTCTTCTGCTAAGGGAACACTAAAAAAGGCGCCACATAAATTTGTCACTGTAAAATACTTGGCGTTGATTGGGATGTTTGTCAGCAATGTGTGTGGGTTTGGAACCTTCGCCTGACAATCCTGCACAATCTCATTTATTGGTCGTAAATCGTGGACCAGCCTCCACTTCTTCTTATCTGCTTTCAGGACCTGGAACAGTGGGGTATTACAGTCACTAACTGTCTCTTCCAACACGTTGGCTTCGGCCAGGCCTTTGATTGTTGGTTTAACGCCTGCTTCTATTTCTGGTTTCATATAATACTGTTTTTTCCACACAGGCTTAGTTCCTGGCTTCACCTGGATATACACTGGATTTGCTGATTTAACCAATCCAACATCTGTGTCATGTTGTGACCATTCCTGTTCCGAAATCACCTGTTCCATCTCTTTCTATAAATAATATGTCTATAAATAGTTTCCCCTATTTGTACTTGCTGGCCTGTAGTGATCTCCACTTCCTGTGGTTCTCCAATCGTTTCTGCAAAACAGAGAACTTTGATTAAATCTTTTTCAGGAGAGCAAAGGATGAGAGGGTTGTCTGTTTTTTGCCACTGTACCTGCTTTGCTCGTTTCATCATTGGACCCAGATCTTTAGCTTTAAAACCTTTATTTACCAACAGAGTGATGTGCAGGTCTGACCCAGGCACATCAAACCATGTTTTGGCTATCAACTCTGATCATTGTGCATCACATACTTCCATCGCTGTCCCTTGTTTACCTATCACAAAATACTGTGATGTAACAGGAGCTGGCTTCCCATTTACGTTCATCAACCATTACTGTCCCAAAAATATATCTTGGTATGGATCATATCTTAACGTACAATGGTAATCCATTGAGGGCCTTCTAGCTTCCAGCATCTGTGTCTGAATATACTTCCCCCCATTTATAAGTCACTTTCCTGACTCCCTCCTCTATGTCTCCTATCCAGTAGACATTTGCTAAAGATGCCTGTTGCATCATCACCTGCCTTTTGATCCCTGTTTCCTCTATTATTATCCCATCCGGTGAGCACTGAATCTGTAGTCCCAATTGACACAATACATCTCTTCCCAATAAGTTCATTGGGGTGTGTTCTGAAACTAAGAGTTTAGCTGAGCGTCCGCTCGTGGCTAGATGTATTGGAGCAGTCATGGGTATTAGCTGCGTTTGTCCCGAGAATCCTACTGTCTTAGCATATTTTCCTGACATAGGGAGGTGTGAGGCATAATTTGGACTTACACAAGTGTAAGTAGCTCCAGTATCTACCATCATTGGTGTGCCTCTATTGTTTACTTTAACCTGCAGCACCGGTTCCTTATCAGTTTGCACCGTTATTGCTGCAAACTGTTAGATTCTGTCCATTTTTGATCCATGAACAAAATTAATGCAACCGGTAGTCAGGGGAGTATCTTTATTTAGCATGAGTCCAAGATGATGATCATCCATAGTTCTTACATGTTCAATAATTACAAAGTTAACACAGTCTTTTATGCCAATACACATAGGAGGTGGTCTGTGATTGTAGCCAACCATTACACAGTCTATTATCCTCCAATAAGAAAGGCTTATCCTATATGGTACGCTTGTATGGTATGTTCCAACCTCCCCGATGGTCCATGGGTCTACCGATAGAATCTACGACAGTCATATGGACACTTCCTAGCAGGAGGTGTGGACAGGGTGTGTGGGGCCTATCAGTAATGGCCTCCACATCTTATCTATTGTCCGTTGTTCAGCGTTAGTCAGCACATATGCGTTGTGTTAAGTTTCTCATGCCCATTTCCTATCACTCCCCCCTTCATACATGTAACAATAATCATTACATGTTGATAAAACTAGCAAAATAAAAGTTCAATCCAATTCCTAATGAACTGAAAAGGTCCAAACACTTCTGTTAAAAAGCAATAGAGAAAAATAATAAAAAGGATTATCTGGCCTATGAGGCTTTATTGTTCCTTAAATGAAATGAAAATAATATGCAATGGACACACCTTGTCCTGACATAACAATATATGGCATTGCAGTCGTGCTGACCATAATGATCGATCTTTACCATACACATCAAGTTTCAGGCTGCTATCAGTCTAACCCATGTCCAACAGAAACAGACCTAACATGACATATGTCATGGAAATTCTTGAACTAATGTATATTTGAGAAATGTCTGCTTTTCTATTACCTGGTATGAAACTCTGGTCTTTGTGACACACGTCTGCATAATGTCAGAGGATTATTAGGTACTGCTTAAACCAATAAGGGTATCTGTCCTTTGTTCCTTAGGAATGTGGCCCTTGAGGGAAGTAGGGGCAATTGGCCCCTTTAGGTAAACACAACAGTAAATACATAAGGCATGAAGGATAAGGTGGGGGACAGCCCGCCCTTTGGGTAAAACCTGTGTGACATAAGACAGCTGGGCAGAATCTTACCACACCCCTTTTAACTATAATAAATATGGACTGTTCATGTATTTTCCTCAGAGATTCCTCAGAGGCTTATTTTGTAAGTTTTTGACATGTCTCTCTATTTGCAAATATAAAATAAACTGTTAATTGTGCCAACATCATTTTGTCTCTGTACTTACTCCTTTAAGAGTTCCTATCGATGGAATTACTATCACACATATTTATGAAATGCATAATTAATTCCCAGTAAACCCTTTAAACAATCAAAGTCTCCCTTGTCCATATCATGAGTCATGCATCAACGACCCAACATATCCTGAACGTAACACAACACTCAACTCCAATGAATGTACTAGTGACAGTTTCTACCTTTAAAAAAAGGAATATGTCGCTATTAAACAAATCAGGATAGTTGTTGTAATTATGACTATTAAGCAACTTCACAAAAAAAAAACAAGTATCAATTACCAATGTTTGGGTATTGATCATATCTAGTCCTCTACCTGCTTTGTGAGGAATGAACATACATACATAAGAGATCAAAATGCCAGTCAATTTAGGAAAACTATTGATTGTTAGGAATGAAGCTAGATTCCCATCAAATGTCCAGTAGTTCTAGTCTTCAGTCTTCTCTGTCTTGTATCAGTGATGTCAAGTTCCAATATCAGTTATTGCAGTCAGTGTGATGTGGACTCAGCAAATTGCCTGGTTGTCCTAACAAGTCAGTGTAGGTGTGTAGTGGAGTAGTGAGTTTCCAACACTTCACTAATTCAGGATTAACACCACAACATTGTCTTCCACTGAGTTGGGACCAAGTGACCTGTCCAGTCAACTGGCCCGTGGTACTCTGACCTGTAGTATGTGGAGTCCTTCAGGTGGATTCTCCTCTTATCTCGCTGTCGATGGTTTATCCAGAAATGAAGTATGAAGCCAAGTGATATGGCCCTGGTATCATTCTGCCATATGAGTGGTCAGGAAGATTTGGAACAGATTGGACCAGTGTGATTGTAGAAATCCTTCTTGAACATGTTGCTGGTACTCACACACTCAGTTGTCTGTATCCTGTCGGTAACGTGATGTATCATCAGAAAAGGGGTTGTGATGTCCCAATCTGTTGAACGTATAACTGCAAAACATTGATTAGTGTGCTTCAACAGTCCATCAGACTTTCATCCACTGGGTACCCATCAACTCCCAACAATGAAGCCAATAGATCACTCCTGAAAACTTGTGGATCTCAGAATTTCCATCATTAGCGTGAAGCTTACGCTCCATTAAGACAAGTTTCCATAATAGTCTATGTCAAATTTCCTTTTCCATCCAGAATTGGCTTGGTTGATGTTTCATTCAATGTGCTATATTTATGCCCGATAGCAATAGCAATAGAATGAGATTCCGTTGTCTGATACGACTTGACTTTGCTTAGCCAAATAAAAAAATGTTTAGATCTATGCTATTTTACCATAAAAATGTTAGACCTTACATCAAACAAAACATTTCCAAATAAACCAATTAAAAACAAATCCTGTGAATGGAAGATGTGAAACATAACAGATGCCATTGCTCTGTTATAACTACGCAAACAGAAAATCAAATTTTTTCATGTAACTCTTTATAAATACCAATTTTGATTTGCTTTGAGCCCTAAGCTCTGCTCTTTCCAATCATAATCACTGATCATATCATAGACCCCCTCCGCTTTCACTTCATGAAGTCAATGGAAAGTGACATCATGAGTGAATGCAGATCACAATGACAAATACGGCCACAGGAGGCGCCATCCTGAACCCGCACTGGCCATAATTTCGGGACGGACATGAAAAACTGATAATAGGGATGGATCTAGAATCCATTTGATAAAGAGCTGCATATTGTACATTCATCAAAAACAACAAAATCAAAGTGAACATGTTAAAAATAAACAATCAAAGACATCTAATGGTCAACATGATCACTTGTGTAAAGGAATCATAAACAATAAAACCCATTGACAAATTTATTTTAATGCTAAACAGCTCTTAAATTTGACTTTACCTCAGTACTTTCACACAGGTCTGCGAAATTGGCTATCATGTATTAATAAATTCCTGTAGTTTGGTGGCACATAACTAAATTGGTTTTCCCACTTGTGGTGAGCCATAAATAAAGGCCAAATGGATTGTTTAATATGTATATGAAATGTAAGTTTCAACATATTATAAATCTGACATGGACCTCTGACTGTCTGTAGCAAGATATGTTATATTTTCAACTTAATTGATACTATATGTTAACTAAAGGTCAAAAGACTATATTATCCAATATTCAGTTGTAAAAATGCAATTCACAGATCTACACAGTAATTTAACATTACTGTGAAAATTCCAAAACATTCATAATAATTATGACTAACCAAAAACGGACATGACCACCCAAGTAAGCCTATGTTACTCTTCCTAACTAAGGACAGTGTGTGGGGGATTGGGTCAAGCGCTCCTCCCCCCTGTGCTGCTCTCTGAACCCAGGGTGGGACTATTTTAGTCAAACTTTTTAGAACGGAGATAAGTATCTAACTTTGTCCTTTAAAACACAAATGTCATCTTAGTTGCGAGACAAACACAAAAAACAAACAAATAAAAAATGTTCTTAGTTAACCATTGCCAATTCAGCATTTAAAATAAAATATTTAATTTTATTATAGGGGATAAACTCGCTTTTGGCTGTTTTCACCCTTTTTGTCATAATTTCATGAGATTATAATCTCAATCTTTCTTCTAAAACCAAATTCTAACATATATTAAAATCAAATTCAGTGCACATGGAAAGCCATGTGTTTTACTTCAAAAAATGATTACCCTCTGTGTGTTGTTTCCCTCTCACCAGTCGTCCTGTGACGAGGCATAGAGAGAGAGAGAGAGAGAGAGAGAGAGAGAACGCGCGCATTCCAACTTGGTGGAAACCCTTTGTAAAGGCCTATGACCTACTGATATTACACATGACAAAACAAAACAGGCTATTTGTTAAATACCTATTAAAACATGTCATTTACCATCAAAGTGCTTTCAAATTAATATGTAATATTCTATAAAATAAGCTTGGCTAGTACCGAGGAAAGTGATCAGGTTTCCTTGATAAGTTCCAGCTTCATTCAATGGTCATGTACGATACATTTTTGGAAATACATTCAGAAATCTTAATCAATGATTATATAATCTCACGTCTGTTCCAGGTATCGCCAGGAAATCCTCTATCTTTGATTCCATACATGGGAGATCTGTCCTTGTCGTTGCTCGGGGTATGGGCAGAATGTCTCATGTTCCAAATTTCTGTCCATTCTATCTTTTTCTTTTGGTTCTTATTCTTCTTGCGACATTCATTCTGCCAATGGCCAGGGATTCCACAATAGTGACATGATTTTGGTTTCTTCTTCAATGGGCTTTGAGTGTTTTAGATGTTTTTCCAAATTTCAAAGTTTCTAGTTCCTTTTTCAACTTTTGAAGTCCTTTGCTTATCTTATCCAATTCAGCTGTTTGTTCAGCCGACGCCCCAACACATTCTTTCTCCTTCACAGTTCTTTCAAGACCATCTTTGAGGAATTTATCATTCCATTTTTGAATTTCTGATAACACAATCGATGACCAATGGGTTTTTTGTCAATCAACAGGTAGGGCACCCTCAATATCTCTCGTTTGGTCCCACCCACTGGTTCACAGGACCCTGAGGGTGTTGAGACTGTGGCTGCTGCCATGCTCCATACCAATTATTTGGGCCTTGGTTCTGCCCAGTTCTATCAGGCCATGGGTTTGTGGGACAACTTCTCCTGGTGTGCCCTGCCTGGTTACATCCCCAGCACACACCAATTGGGCCCCTCGGCCCTCTATTTTGATTTCTATGCCCATTTCCTCATCCCCTACCTTGCCCAGGGGGCTGGGTGAACACATTCACTACTGGTGAGGTGGGTGACCAATGGGCCTGTGGCTGTTGTGGTGGTTGTTGACCTCCCTGGAGGACGGGTGCTATGGTGCTTTCCTCGGTGCCCGTTACAGTGGTCACTGAGGCTTGAGTATTTTTCTTTTTTGTCAGTTTATCCGATTACAGTTGGGTAAGCTTTCTCTGGATTTCTTTCCCTTGCTCAGCCATCTTCTTTTAATTTTTCCTGTATCTTTCCACAGCGTGGATAAAATAGTCTCTGAATTCCTTGTGTGGTTTAGATTTAATCAGCGCCACTTCATCTTCCAACTTATTCTTTACTGGTGTGGGCAGCGCTTCCACCAGTGCCTTCCTGAACATGAAGGACACTAGATCATCAGTCTCTGGGTCTTTCTCAGTCTCCAGACTCCACCTCTCCAGCTGCTTCTGCAAATATACAGCTGGATTTTCTGTCTCCCCCAGTGGTGTTCCTTTCTACACATCAGTCTATTACAGCCGGGTACTCATCCCTTAGGGCCCTCCACAGCTGCTGCCGATATGAGTCAAAGGACTGTCCATCCCCCATGACCGTCCCTATCATTTGTGCCAGGTCGCCATCTCTCAGCACCACCTCCATTTTGGTCGTCCCCATCACTCTGGCCAACAAGGCCTTCAGGTCCCCCACCGCCAGCAGTTTTCCCATGGTCTGCTCTTCCAGCATCCTTATCCGTTTCCCAGCGCCATTATGAAGGTTGGGTAATTTAGCAACCAACCCTTCCAGGTCCTGCGTAGCCCAGGGTACATACTGTGGGTTATCTCCTTTTATCAGAATTGGGTGCATCTGTGCGGGCAGTTTTTGACTTCGCAATCCATATCCTTTTGAGGCCACCTCTTTTCCTTCTTCTGCCCCTTCTACTTCTCCTACCTCTGGTCTGGCTTCTATTTCCTGATCTACCCTTAACAGCTGCTTCTGCCCATTCTGTCAGTTTTTGTCTTTCTTCATCCCTTTGCTCACGTGTCTCTAGTTCATTACTAAGTTGTCTTATTATTTTCTCATAGCCTTGACTCTGCTCATCCCTTTGTTGCTGCAGTCTCGCAGCCTTTTCTCTCAACTCCTGTTCTTTACTCTGATGAAACCAATCTGCCTCTACCTCCTCCTTTCCTGCTTGCCTCTGCTCCTCTTTTCCTTGCCCCCTTGGTTTCAATATCTCGATACAACCTTTATAACAGTCCAAATTTAGTGAAGGTTTTCCCTTCTCCTCTCTGTTTTTGGTTGGAGTGGAGGTCTTCGCAGGCCTCTTTCCCTCATCTATCTCAACTTCTCCTTCCACTCTCACCATCTCTGTCACCATTGGGCACTGTATCCCTTTGTATGGTGGAGGGTTATCAGCCCATTTTACCTTCTCCTCTGTCTTCTCCTCGTCTTTCTTTAGCATACTCCTAGCTTTGGCTACACTAGCCAGCTGACCTTTTCCTTCTTCTAGGAATAATTTAATCACCTCCCTCTCCTTGTCTCGCTTCTGCTTCCTCTTTTCTGTCATCATTATTCTTATAATTTCTTATGATAGTGTCCATCTCTTCGCATAATAAAATGTCAAATGTCCCTTCCTTCGGCCATTTTGTTGCCATTTTCCTGGTCTTTTTCTCTAAGGCCTCGGAAATGGCCTTATTAATCTCTTCTTTACACAAGCGAAACCTCTTCATTAAAATTTCAACTGGTGTCCCCGCCATTTTTGCTTCCTAACTCTATGTTCTAGATTGGAATGCTAGACACCATTCTCTGCTTTGCCAAACTCCCTTTTCCCTTCACTTGGCTAGTTACCCTCCCGGGATGTCTGCCACTTAACTTGGCATGTTCTCTCCTCTGGGACCACTGACTGTAGCCCCCTTATCTATCTTAGTTCTTTAAATAAGTGTTATTAATCAAACTCCACCACCCCACCACTGGCCTACAGTATCTCTTAACACTATGACTAGACAAACACAAACAACACTAATCAACTGAAATATAATTCATTTCATTTTTGGCAAATTACAATGTACAAACTCTGTATTACACTTGTCTCTTTATCAGTCTTCTCCTTTTAATAGTCTCAGAACCATATACACTCTATTGGTCTTTGCATCTGCCTAGTGAGGGGTTCATTTCGATTTTGGTGACTGGACCACACTCGCCTGCCCCGCCACGACAACCAAATCACCTCATGGTCTCGTAATCCCGTGATTACTCACCCTGCTATCACTTCGCCTGTATCCTCATACCGTTGTTCATACACCTCTTTCTTATATATTCTTGTCATAAACAGAGTAACCAAAAAATCTTCTCTCCAAGTCTGGTACGTTCTTTGAACCCATCTATCTTGGAGCCTCCTCCTTTCCAACACCTTACTGTATGTGTACAGTCTGATCATATATTTTCTCAAAGTCAATTAAAACCACACTTCTCCTGGCCTCTGCCTTTGTCTAATTATGGGTATGTCTAATTCTGGATCACTGGACCAAATTCTCCCGCCTGCTATTTCAATCCACGTGATCTGTTTGTCTACTGTGTGTGCAGACTGTAGCCTAACCAATATATCTCCAGTGTCTAGATCTCGAAAGATGGCCTCTTCTTTTTAAAATATTTTCACTGAGATGGTGGTAGCTGTAATGTTATCTCTAAAGGGTAATAATCGGGAAACAAAATCTTCGTTTTTCTGGCAATACTTCAAATAGTGTTCTTGTGCCCATATGGATCAGCAAACCAAATTATCTTCAGTGGCTGCTCTAGCTGTTTAGTTATATGTGCATCCAAACTCGACTAACTAGACTAGATTCTAATTTCTCCAACCTCAATCCAAACAACCTCCACCTTTGTTGTCCTAGCCGTCTTATACCTCTGCGGCTCTTTTGCTGCAGATATACGCCGAATTACGTTTTCTCTTAGTATAGTTAAAGAGAATGTAGTGACTGTAATGTTGCTCCCACTTCTTTTATACCTCTGTGGGACTATATTCCTGTATAATCGCAGTCTATGCTTCTCAAAGAGTGTTGTTCGCAAAATGTTTCCCATTTACACACGTCTTTTAATTAGTATTCACACTTCTGTGCTCTTGCTTACACCGTATTGCTACTCCTATTCCTCTGCTCCCACCTACACTCAGCAGAAGACCTCCGTACTCCCACACACCTCTTGGCAGTCAAACCACTCACTTGGGCACCTCACGGCCCTTCACTCACACACTTCTGGGCGCCTTACAGCCCTTAACTCACTCACACTTTCAGACACCACACAGGCTAATTCACTCACTTGGGCAATTTTCCAACAACAACTGTCCACACTCACTCTACATTCATCGGCAGACCAACTTCTCCCTTCTTTATTTCACGTCTATTCATACACTCGCATACAGTCTGTTGACCCCATCTCTTCATGATCTGCAGGTAGTCGTCATCCCCCTGGTTTGCAGGCAGCCGTCATCAATACAGAACTGTCCAACACTCCCAAACCGCATCCAAACCCTCAGCAGCCCTCTATCGTGCTGGGTGGGTATCCATGGTGCCCCACAATCTCTGTCCCTTGGGGCCTTGCCAAGGCGGATGGGGGACTTCCTGCCAAAAGCAGACCCTCTAGGCGACCAAACTTAAGGCGGTATTCGACAGGCTTCCTTAGTTGCAACACTAACATATTTACAACTTTATTTACAATGTGTTAGTAGACATACACTTCCCTTTAAATTAAAAAACTCCATCCTTTTTATAAAACATAGTTATAAGAGACCTTACGTGGTGTGTGTCTGCCCGGCCTGGAAGGTCAAGTCACACAAACTAATAAATTTAGAGCAAGAAAATGCTTACCTCTCAGCGTGGCCATGCGTTGTTTGTGTAACCCGACCCACAGTGCCTCTGGCAGCCATCCACACCAGGTGTCCCTTGCCAATCTCAGCAGTGCCTCCAAGAATATGTTGTGGAAAAATGTTTCTTCTTGCCAAAAAGGATGCAACAACTCAAAAAGATGCAATAACTCAGGAGTTTGTGGATTCAAATTAGACTGTTAATGAGCAATCATAAAAGCCGAGTTGACATGCAGGAACAACTGTCTTGCCAACTGTGGACACACATTTACATAGTGTTATCTTGCATAACATTTTTGACCGTCCCCTTATGCTAATTCTTGGGTGGATCTTTCTCCCCATCCGCCACCATTGTTTCGCATCCTTCGAAGATCTGTTCCTTGTTAAATATTGGTGGCGCAGGCACTAGACGGCCAAATGCTCAAACAATCTTGACAACGGTCCGTTATATGGCGTAACTTTATGACTCACAGTCCATCTGTATCCGAAAACAAGAACTCCTTCGGTTAGCCAGTTAGGAGTTCGCTCAGACGTTCCGTCAAAACAATAGTTCTTCAGTAGAATCGATAAGATAATCCATCTGGTCGCGGCAACATGCTGTTAGAAATCAGCCGTTTCGTATAGTGGTTGAAATAATGATCGCATAACCAGTTGTCAAGGGAGAGAGTAAATCAATTATTTATTGCAGCATTTGATAGTCTATTGTTCATGATGTTATAGACTCGATCTTACTTGGTCTTACAAACTCAATCTCATCTCAAAGAACGTCCGGTTGTCCTTCACTTTATAGACATTGCAACCCAGAATACACATCACAGTACTGTAAGGCCATTGCCTGATTACTGTCGGGCTTCGACTGAACGTGACTTCCTGTGTACGGACAAGCGGATGTTCTGTTGTTATATAAACATAACAAGCATACATTCATACACTTTTACACTATCTTTTGCACATACTGGAGCCGACTGAGATTCATCCATGCACACATCTAGGTTCTCAAAGGCATTAGGTAGCAATAAATCTACCTGTGTTCCATCGTTTGTCAAACAAAAATGGTAAGTTGTATTAGCTGCTGGTAAACAGACGCGAATAGACTAGATTAGATTCAACTTTATTGTAATTGAACAAGTACAGTACAACGAAATGCAGTAAAAACTACTTTTTTACTACTAGCTAACGTGGGCTACAATTTTGTAAACGAAGACTGTAACTGGATATAGTGCAAACAGGTTCATCCGCGTGGCATGAGCTAATACAATACATTATCCATAAAGAATAAACAGCGTTAACCATTGATACAATGCTCGTTTTGGCACAAATTGTTTTCGGAGAACATAAGGAGACCTATATCAATATACCCTGGCCTTCCCGTTTTGGAAAAACTAATGTATCATATATTTTCTAACGCTATATCTGTTTCCCTGTTCACTTCCATTGTAGGCCAGAGAGAGTCTTCCTTTAAAAAATCTAACAAACTCAAAACTCGTGTGGAGACACTTGAAAAAAAGTGTCTCCACAGTCCAAGATTATGCTAGATAATCAGAAAAAAGGCCACAGAATTGGTAACCTTTCCTTTAATTACCATTCCTGAAATTTCTGTGAAAATGTTAACATTTGCAGCTTGGTGGTTAAAAAATACTTACTAAAAAAACTTAATAAAATAAGTTTATATACAGCTCCGGAAAAAATTAAGAGACCACTGCACCTTTTTCTTCCCTTTCCAAAAAAGTCGAAAAGGAAGGTTTTGAGTGAGGAACAGTAGGGTTAAAATTAAGAGACCACTGCAAATTGAACGCTTCTGAAAACATTCCTTTTCGTCTTTTTTGGAAAAGAAAGAAAAAGGTGCAGTGGTCTCATAATTTTTTCCGGAGCTGTATATTCAGAAAATATATCTTTGAAGTAATTCCAACTTAAAATGTGTTTATTATTATACATCAATCCGTGTTAAAGCAACTTAAAAAATCTGTCATGCAAAAATTAAATAATGAAAAATCTTCATTCCACCATGTTTTTTTTATTTAGGGGGGGCAAATAATTTCTATATGGCAGTCACTGCCCCCCAATGCCCCCCCCCCGTGCTGCCGGGTCTGACACGTAATCTAAGATCACAAGATGCAGGCCTTCTAATTGTACCTAGACTCTCTAAACAAACAGCTGTAAGCAGGGCTTTCTCCCATAGAGCTCCACTACTGTGGAATGATCTGCCAATTAACGTTAGAAATGCAGACTCAGTGCAAACTTTCAAGTGTCTAATAAAGACTAATCTCTTCAGCATGGTCTATGATTAAGTGTAGCCTGGCCCAGCGGTGTGTAGGTGAACAGAAAGGCTTGTCACTGTCCACCCTTGCTGTCTTGCCAGGTGGGCTCTCATCTTCACTAGGATGCCCTCTCTCCAATGTCATTCAGGGACGGAGTCACTGGCTTGCTGTTTTTTCTCTGTTGCACCCTTTGAACAATTGGAGTGAACTCTGTTGACAATACTTGGCCCTCATTCAGGGTGGTTTTGGTTGGTTGGTGTCCCTTTGGTTGATGCATGGCAATGTGGGTGGATTGACTTCCTGCCTGTTGGGCCCGGTGTATGGTATGTAATTTATGGTGGCTTTGATGTTTAACAATAGGGCTACAGGGTTCTGGGAATGTTAAATTCACCAGACATCTGGTGTTATGATAAGTCCGATGTTTAACAATAGGGCGACAGGGACTGCAAATGTTAAATTCCCAAGGCATAAAATGTTACGATAAGTAGTTTGCTGTTAAACAAAAGGGCGGCAGGTTTCTGGAATGTTTAATCCGATGTTAACATAAGTGGGTATGTAATAGATGGTTTATAGCCATCCGGTGTCGATCTTTCATGTTTTAAAATGCGTGTGTAACATGGATTTGTGCCATATTAACAAGTATAGAATTTCTTGTGTAAGATATAAAGAGGGGGTTGGGACTTACGATTTTGGAGAGTTTCTGCCCATTTATTATTTTAACATGAAATGGGTCTTAAGATCAGATCCGACCATTGTAATGGTCCACAAATATAGGAAATAATCCTTAGCACAAACTGTAAAACATTCAGGTTGAAAAACATACCTCATTTCACACAAGGTTAGTTATCCACCATAGTGCTACTTAATACATACATTGTGTGAGCGACGTTGGTATTCTAAAGGAAAAATTAAACCTGGGTCAGGCAGACACTATGGCTAGGTTGATTGTGTCATGTTTGGGTTTAAAATTGTGCTAAAAATAAAACTGATGACTTTGGTACATGTGTATGTATGATCAATGATGATTTGTGGAATCAAAATGGGTATTTTAAGTCAGCATAAACCTCTGAGTTGCATTATATGGCAAAAAGTTACAAACGTACCCAGAAGGTTGAGTTTAAATTTGCATGAACAATGCTGATTTGTTGACAGCATAAGATATGTTATTTCTGGTAAACAAAAGTTTGTAAATGCGTCTTATCAAATTGTACAACGGGTATTACCACAAGAATGTTGTCTACAAATTGGTAGAATTGTTTAACAGGCAATGATGTTTACGAACTGTAGTATTTGTAGAGTTAGTAAATACCTGTCTTTGTGTGTTTCTGTGTGCGTGTGCGTTTATGTGTATGTGTGTGTGTGTGTGTGCGGGGATGCGAGACTTCCAGGTATTGCAGCATGAAATGAATTCAGATTTTTGTATGCTGTACTATAGACTTATGTCGTTTTAAAAAGATTAATGGCAATATTAAGATAAACGCTGGCTGGTGTATGAAAGTGGATGAGTTTGTCATTAATAAATAAAATGAAATTACATGATGTTGCAGCAAAAACTTTTATAAAAACTAACGAGAACAGGGTTTCTACCGGACTGGAAGGATCAAACGTCAACAAATACCTGAACTAGTTTAGCTTTATCCGCATCATAAATTTCATTCTTGTTACCAGTGTAGTTCTAATGTGATGAATAGCTGACGTTTGCTAGCAAGCTACAGCAACATCAACCAGTGTTTGCAGCTGTTTGAATTTGAGTCAAAGAGAGAAGCTTGCAATGCTATGTGTGTTGTGTTCCTTAGCTGGCAACTGTTCGTGTCTACCGTCTGAAAGGCACTCAATACACGTAGCTAACGTGGGGTTAACCTAGTAAGTTTGTTTTATGTTGGTAGGGTTCACACATAATAGCAGAAGTTGCAGAGCTACAGTAGTGAGCAAACCGATGGCGCAAACTAGTTAATTGATACAAGTTAATTGATACTTGATTACCTGTCTCCTACCCGCAAGCCTATGCAACACACTGAAGTGGATCAAGTGTACAACTAGAGAAACATTGGGCATTGCTGCTGAGTTTGTTCACAAAGTTAAAGTAAGGCTTGAAATACAACCTACCCAGCAGAAAAACACAGTTTATCATTCACTGTACTTGTTTCAGAGGAGATACAACATCTGGGGAGAGGAGATATAATCAAGCAAATTGACTCTTGTCCATGGGTGTCTCCTATAGTTGCACTAAAGAAGAAAGATGGATGAATTAGGCTTTGCTTGGATTTTCGAGATATCATTGATATATAAACTGCCGACCACCAAGCTCCAGTGAAGTTTGAGAGCAAGGATTTCACAGTTTTTATCACCCATGACAGTCTATTTCATTACACAAAGGTTCCATATGGACTCACATCGCATTCCATGAATTGTTGTTCTTTGGACATGTCATCTCTGCTTCTGGCCTTTGTCCTAACCCGTCCCGTGACTGCTGTCAAGAATTCTCCTCCCTATAATGCACATACTCGTCCCTCCTTATTGGGTTTGATTACCTGGTAAGTGAATTCTCAATTATGTTATTTTGGTGGTAGTCCTGCAAGTTCTTTTGAAGAAAGACTTGCTGGACTGACACTACACATGAGATTTTGGTCTGTTCTATTCTGCTCTGTCTGTGACTGAGGCAAAGATGCAGTGCTTACCCAGTCATACAGGGGAATATAGAAAAGGCCATTGCATTTGTGTCTTGTACTCTGACACTATGTGAAAAAAAGTAGTCAAATGTCAAGAATAACCCTTGCTTGTGTTTGGGCTACTGAGTAATGTTGCACCTACTAATGGAGACGTAAATTTACCCTAATTACAGACTACAATGCCGCTTAACATCATATGACTTTTGAGAGCAGGTATGAAGATTTCGAGGTAGTCTGCCCGATGTATGTTTTGCAACTAAAACGGTTTGTTTGACAAAATGAATGTATCTCTTGTGGTACACAGTGTTGTTGTCCCAGTAGTCTTGCATCCTAAGCTTATTAAGCTGTTGGCCTAATGAAATCATGGGACCATTCTACAAAGCTCCTCCAGATTGTCCTTTTGCTTTGACTCATGTAGACTACAAAGTAGTAAGTGGCCAGAGGTGGCGTTTACCTCTGATGTGGCCTCTGTCACAGTTGTCTGGATCCTGTCAGCTGTTTTTAGGAGTGAAGTTAACCCCTTAGACCAAGTGGCTGCTAATGGTTCCATCTTCATTTCAGCAAGGCTTTTTCAAGCCTTTTCTGGTTGACAGTGACATTAGGTTATGAACAGTTATCTCGATTAACCTCAATAACTATTAGGTGAAGAGTTGGCAATAGCCAAATACACAGACTGCTATTTAGTAGATTTTGTGGTCTCAAATGAGCCTACGTACTTGCGTCATCAATTATATCAACAATATGGATTTAATGACAACATAAATGGAAGAAATGTCATTCTCCTGTTTAATATAGTGATTTACTACATTTACTATCAATACAACACTAATATAACATTTATATTTACCCGCAGATGGCATTTTGGCAAAAAACTAAATGATATGTTTTGGCGTTTCTAAATGTTATGTTGTGACTAAGACAACCTGTTCAAATTTGGGCCCTGATGCAAAAAAAGAACTGGTCTGTGTCTCATTTTCCATCTTCTTGACAATAAAAAAACTATTTTACACATTTAGGATGGAATATGGTTTTAAAATGTTTATATGCCTACAGTTTTCAAAACATAAAGACTCTTAGCTTTCATTTAACACCAAATAATGTATTAATGTATTATATTAGTGCTCATGGGGCTTACATGGAAATGGTCTTAAACATTGATGAACAAAATGTAATAATCCTCAATAATTCCATACATTTGCAAGTTATTAATCAGACACATTCCAACACGCACATTCACCCCACACATAGACACATGTGGGCTTATGCACAGAGAGAAAGTGAGTGAGGGAGACTTAGGCCTGCCTGCACTTTCGATTTACAATGAATATAATTTCCCAATGCATATACTCTTTTAGGCAACATTAAAGAAAACGTCATCTGGAGACATCTTGATGAAGAGCAGGCAGTGCATTGCTCTACATAATTATGAAGGCCTCATCGATAATAATTCTAATAGAGTTCTAACTGGCTGCTTACATTTGAGAAGGGACCTGTTCAACATATTGACTTTCATAAAATATATGTGTCATGCTACATTAAAATCAATTGAGCCATTTAAAGAGCATTATCATTAACAGGCATTTGTGTTTTAAGTCTATATCGGCTTGGGGGAATGATCCTGTGCTACGTGTCTGCCTTAAACCAACATAATTCACTGCATGGATGCCTGGCTCTGGTGCTGGCCTCTGCTCATGAGTTCCTCTTCTGTGGCAGACTCATTGGGAGTCACAGTGTCAAGGCGTGGCTTTGCCACTGAATCGCTCAACTGAATGTAATGCCTTGAAATTGAGTGGGTGCCAGTGTCATAATACACTGAGTATAATATGGTTGAAATTCAGGGTAGATAGTTTTAGGGTAGAGAATGTTACAACTTCATCATTAATACTAACCTTCTACTGGATCAAGATAAAAATTTATTGAAGTGGTTTTCCACCGTCTATCTGCATACTGTAAAGAAAAGACTGTTCGTACAGACACAATTGATGCCCATTGATGACCAGTCAACCTGATCGGTGGCTAATTCTTTTTTGTGTGAAGTTACGCGACAGTGACTTGGAGGAACAATAAAAGTACTAAAGTAGGTGCAATTTAACAATAACATAGCCTGTGGTAAGAGAGTTACATCTAGTTAAAACCTGTGATTCTGTAAGTTGGACAGGCTTTCAAAGTAACCAATACTGCCAAATTGCTTTGAATGTGACAGTCCAATGCACTTGTCCCAGACCATCGGCAGGCAAAGGAAAATACCTTTCGAAAATACACCTCTGCAAGAATTGGATAGCAACAGCCATTCCGTGGGCACATCTTCCCCATTTGCAAAGTTGCATCTTAAAGTTGCAGTTGAGAAATTACATTGCTGTTGTGTGTATATTGATGTTCTAATTTTTCACAATATTGATCCTTAGTCAGTATTCACAGTGTTTGGTCATTGCTTTCCTCCTTGCTTACAGCCGCAGTGGAGCAGACCCAATCTAGTCAAAGATAGTTGCCAAATAATGACAATTAAATAAATAAAAGATTTGGCCTGAGGCACCCTGCCAGATGGGTCCCCTGAGCTACAGCTCAGGTTAACCTGTGCATTAAAACACCCCTAATGGCCATCGACAATGGCATTTTTATGGAGAATTTGTATGTCTCAAGGGTTTCACATTAAAATATATCCCAAACAAAATCCATTGTTTTCAAAGTCTCCCAAATGGTGCAGTAAGGCACTAAATCAGTGTCAAGGCAACAGTAAACACTGGGTTTAATCCATGCATGTGTCTCACCTGGTCATGTCCAGGAGGCTGCAATAAGCATTGTGGCCTTGCATTTTCAAACGATAGGGAAGTGAGGACCAGTGCGGCATTGCTTGTCTCATCATGCTCTAGCGACTCCCTGATGCAGGTTGGGTGCCTGCTAACTGACTATGGTCAATTGTTGCAGAATTTTTCTTCAACACACCAATTTTTTAAGGTATTATGGTGCAGTTAGGTTTAGGCTTAGGTCCACTAGCTCCACTATGTGCTCTCTGTTAATAAACACGCTGGTTAATTTGAATGCTGGAATTTCACCTTTGCATCCATGTTTTCAACATCCACAGCATCCGAAATTCAAATTGCATACACACCATAACAAAAAATCTGATGCTTGCATATTTAAAGTCAAACTAAATAGTATAGATTGACTCTGTGCACCAATGAGGCTTTGGAGAGCAGAACAATGTAGATTGTACGGTCCAACAAGCTTTCACTAGTGAACTAGTGAACATGTGTTAACATATTCTATAACCATACATAATGACTCATGATTCAGGTCCTCAGAAACCAAACTTAATCTTCTTTGATTTTGTTGTTTTACCTGTAGTACAGTAAAACTTCCATGTCCACATTTACTGCACTAAGCATTGATTACATTGTCATTGCATCTTGGAACATTTTGTGGCCAATTCTTGCTGGATATGCAGTGTGTTTCGAGAAATTTACTTTTCAAGACTATTTAAAGACCACAACACTGAAACCATTAGATATGTTGAGTTAATGGTTGGTTTGGAACGCTCTAACTGCTCCTGGAATAAGTCAATGTATTCTCAAGCAATAGAAATTGTGTGTTACTGCTTTCCTGCTTGCGAGACAGATGGCCCGTCCCTTAAGGTAACTAGTCCCCAGGGTAAGCCAGAAAGATTTTGGGGAAAACAGGTCACCTATCAGTTAGAGCATGAGACCTGTAATGGAAACGTCGCTACCGAATCCCAGAGCTGGCAAAACGGAAAATAGCATTTGTCGACCTGTCCATTAGCAAGGCAGTTCATACTAATTGCTTCCAGGTTATTGATGGGATCTCAGTCAACTTACCTGATGAAATGAGGGGGACAGGAGAGAAATAAAGCGAGGAAGGGAGAGAGAGAAAGCCAGAGGTACTGATGAATAAAGCAACCAGATTAAACAATACCAGACGAAAAACACAAAGACATGTCAAGGCCTTGTATGGATAAAAGGCCTCAGTGCAATAATGACTTATCTGATCTATTAATCAGTTTGTGCCCATCAGCATACATTCTTAGAATTAGTGGTGACTCATGGAGACCAGGAATTCCTAGAGTAACCTCTGATGTTCCTCAAGGAACCATTGATAGTTATATCTGCATCTAAAGTTCTTAAAGGAACGGTTCATTGACCACTTTTACATCTGTACAGAAACCTAGATAATACCTGATCAAGGTATTTCCAGGCTGAGCTGTTTAGGTTCACCTTTAATATCCTGTTCACGAGTATAGTAGGATCCACAAACTGTATTAAGAATTGTCACAGCTTTTTTTCTATCGCCTTTTTGGTTAAACTAGCTCACAGTTATGCTGATCCCAGTATTAAATAATGTTTTTTTCCCCACACTTTAGAATTTTTGAATAACCACATTTTACTATCAATCTTGTTCACCATTCCTAATAATGTGCAACAACAATGTCAGGCAATGAAAATGCCATTATTTAATCCTTAGACACTTGCTGCTAATACCAGCTCAAAACATCCACAAGCTGTGGGTGTAAGTGTCCATATTGCTAACCAATTTCTAAACAGTTACAGCATCCCTCACTCCAAGTGGTTGTGGATGACCAATACTGGTATTTACCATTTGACCAAATAATGAAATCAATATCATACACCAATTTGTGTTTTTAGATATTGTATAAGTTATTTCTCTGACTTGTTTCAAACTTTTATACATAAAAATTTATATATATATATATATATATATATATATATATATATATATATATATATATATATATATATATATATATATATATATATATATATATATATATATATATATATATATATATATATATATATATATATATATA
>JACXGI010005615.1:24053-46210 GCA_016801175.1 Esox masquinongy | reverse complement strand
AAGTGCTGTGTCCGGTACAGTAAGGTTATTAAAGTGCTGTGTGCGGTACAGTAAGGTTATTAAAGTGCTGTGTCCAGTCTAGTAAGTAGCTTTTCCATCTAGGAAAAAATCAAGCATGAGGCTCTTTGTGATCCTGGTGGCTGACAGATGTCATGTTAATCTGCCTGGATGCAGTGAAGGATGGATGGAGAGGTGGAGGAGGGGCTACACTCTCAACCATTATCAAACAGTGCAAGATGGATGTTATTTAGAACACATACCCCCATATTTCTACTAATGACATAATTATTAATATGACATTTGTAATGATGTCAAATGGTACCTTGTGTTGATAAAAAAAATTAAAATTACCCTTTTAAAAATGTTTTAACATTTTGAAACTGCAGGTGAAGTGCAGTAAATATAGTCAACTGTGATACTGTTTGGAAGCAGTAACTGCAGAAATACTGAAATATATTGCAGTAGTCCTGCAATTACACTGCAGTAAAAAAAACTTTTGGAAGCAGTATTTGCGGTATACTGCAGTTATTCGGCACTCTGACTGTAATCTTTTTTTAAGGGAAGCTCCGTTTCATCTCTTCCACCTCCTCCCATTTTCTCTTCTACTCAATCTCTCATATTAATCATTCACTCACCTTTGAAAAATACAAACTTCCCTTCGCTGTTTTCGTAAACAGCGTCAATCTTGGCAGGCAATCCTCTCCAGAAGTAGTTGATCTGCATGGGGTAGCCAGGGACTACTGAGTTGTCCCTCACCCTCCAGAACCACTGGTCCTGCACACGTGTAAAACGAAATACATAATCTTCATTCTCTTTTCTCTACTATTACAAGGGTATACTATATAGTATGCATGCGCCCCACCTTGAATACGAACAACTCCTGTCGTAGGATGGCCAGAGTGTTAAAGCCTCCATCACAGATGTTGGGTTTGGCATTAGGGTTGGACGGTTTGGCACCCTGAGGAGGGCGGTGGGGCCGGACCTGGCGGTCATGCTTACGAGGATCAGAGGGAGGGTGGAAACGCGGGGGAGGGGCAGTGGGCGGGGCTCTGGTGGGCTGGGGAGCCCTGTCTGGTGGACCTGTAGATGAATGAGAAACAGTTCAGCCTAGCAAGCCAGCCAGCTAAGGACATCAAATGATACGTGTTACCGCTGTATAGTTTGACATTAAACAAAATTGACCATAGGTTCTTTTAATAAAAATAACAAAACAAATATTTTATACATCATATAAACAAGACTTTCATCATACTACTTGGTGTAGATGCACAGTGTACTAACAGACACTAAGGGCATTCTTATAATATTAGGTGGTAAATTAAATTCAGTACCGTAGATTGGTACAGTACCATAGATTTTCTGGATGCCCTGAAGGTCGTCATGAGGTAGTTTGAAGTTCTCTGTATCCATATACTGGTAGAAGGGGGCCATGATGGCTGTGGGGTCATTGGAGTGTTCTAGACCCAAGGCGTGGCCCAGCTCATGGACCGCCACCAGGAACAGATCATTACCTGGGAAGGCAAAAGACTTGGGATTATTTTCACACACACAGACACACGCACACACACACACACACACACAAACCATTACAAAGTTTATTCATTTTCAGTTCAGTTTATCACCATGTTAATAACACTGCTGTCATTTTCTATAGTGTATAGGTCAATACCGCATACTGTTTCATGTTTTTTAACCTTGAGTTTCAACTCTTTTATGCACACCAATGTTAACATTAGGCTATTCTCAGAAAATGTCCCTGGAAGATACCAGCCCTTTAAAACATGGAATCTATAGTATTTGACTAAAGATTTCCCAGGACGATGGCTGCCCTTCAAACATGATATGTTCTATAGCATTTAATTGAAGATGTCCCAGGAAGATTGCCGCCCTTTAGAAAATGATATCTATTAAAGCATTTGACTAAAGACTTCCCAGGAAGATGGCTGCCCTTTGAACATTAAATCATCTATAGCATTTGACTGAAGATGTCCCAGGAAGATGGCTACCTTTAAGAACAGGATTTCTACTCCACCATAAAGAGCTAGGAGCACAGAACAAAAACAGAAGCAGCAGCTGAACCTCTGCCAAGGTTGAAAGGTTACTGAACTACACTAAGTGAGTATAATAAGCATCCCCGCTCTCATTCAGTTTGTTGTGTTACAAAATGTGATTAAAATGGATTTCAAGAGTGACAATAATGCTACTGAAAGAATGTTTACTTCAATAGACTAGAGGGTAATATATTTTATTATTGAACCGTCTTGATGTAACACTGATTAACGTTAAAGCACAGCAATGAGCCGGTGCAAATGAACTGTGAACTGGTGTTGCTTTCTGAGTTAATCCCAAATTAATCGCACTGGGCAACTGAACTGTATTAGTAACTAACATGTTGTCGCCGACGGATGAGGTGGTTTCTTGCCCCACAATGGTTGGCTATATAGGTATAGGTACCAGTGTTATGAAGTATGTTACTCAGTGGAGAGAGAATGCTCGCAAACAGCCCACCACCCGGGCCTGCTGTACGGTGAGGGAAGTGCTGTAGCTCACCTTAGTCAAAGCTACAAGCAGAGGCTTGTAGTCAGTAACAGCTGATGAAGAATTTGAGGGATCAATACCGTGTATGATTTAGATGTGTTTAATGTCATCAATGGGATTATGGACAGCAGAGTCCAGCGAAAATACCCGTTTGTGCCTTCAGCGGGGGGAGGCCGGGAACAAAACCCTGGCTGATATGCCCCCGTTCACGCTGACAGACGTGTGGCATGGGAAGGGAGTGCCAATCTAGGCGGCAGTGTTGTGCTGTCCACATCATGATTTCCTATCTGTTGTGATTAGTGCTGCTTGACAGTCCTCTAGATGCCCCGCAGGCAGCACTAACGGCAGCCAGGAGGGAGTGGGCCGGCAGCAGGGTAATTAAAGTGCAGTCTGAGAGTGGATGGATGCAGGCTGACAGGGTGGAGAGAGATCTGATTATCCTCTTTGAGCTGGAGCTCCGCAAGGCTGCAGGCTTGGATCCGCTGCCATGTCTTGCAGCTACAACACACTCCCTCTCCCTAACACACTACAATACACCGTCTCTGATCAGAGCAGGGGTGTGGTCTGCCCTATAACCTGGTGGAGTGCGATACAACGCAGCCTGATCCATTTTTCGATATGCATTTTTCGATATGCTTTTCAACCTTCCTTTAATGATTCTTTCTAAAACTCCCATCATTCTGTATCTTTCCTCTTCCTCTCAGCCGTTTTCACTCCGCCCATCACCTCTCACCATCGTGATTGGGGTTCCCCAGAGTCCAGGGTTCATCTGAGTCGAAGTGGGTGTCCCCTCCGATTCCTGGACCTGGGAAGTATGCGTGGGCTAGGAATCCCCCCTCGCCATCGAAGGGTGAACTGTCACCATGGAAACCTGAGGTCAGAACATTCACATTGGAAGAAGGAGATTAGGGCACAGTCACTCGGTTTCAGACAGCGTCCACTCCCTAGCACCACTGATAACCACAGACCTGAGGCGAAGATGATGGTGATGTCCACGTCCCGTCGGCCGCTCTCCAGGGCACTGTAGGGGACAGCCTCGAAGCGGAGCGGCGTCACCCCCTGCCACACATCGAACGCACGCCGGATGGCATCGTGCGTCTCCCGGGCACCCACTTTGGGAGTGACATTCTTTATGCTGAGAGAGGAAGAAGAACATATTCAAGTAAGAACATATTAAAACTGTGTAATTTACACTGACATGTTTTTCCAGTGAAGGCTTGATTTTGGGAGAGATTGTGACCAATCCTGGTTTTGGGGCTATTGGAGGGTTGGATGGTACCATCAGTTAGACAATTGTGTCTTTTTTTTTTTACCTTTATTCATAAATAGAAATCTACTGAGACAAAGGTCTCTTTCACAGCTGAGATCACTGTATTACAACAATAAAAACACATACAAATGGAAACAAAATATTCACTAAGAAAAACAATCACAATTGATAATAACAAATATCTGTCTTAAAGGCACTAAAACATTTAACTTTTAAGATCACTCTGAATGGCATTCCATGAGTGTTTGGCTAAATATCCAACAGCAGTTTTACCCAGGTCTTACTAAGCCTGTGGTATCTCCAGTACTAGACAGTTTTGAGTGCATATTTGGTAACTGCTGTTCTTCCGACAGCCTTATATAAAAACAACAACCAATGTCTGGATATTTTACAGGTCAAGGAGCCAGCCAACTGAAATATATAAAAGTGATGTGTGTGAAAATTTTCACCAACAATAAAACGCAAGGCCAAATGATGTCGCATCTAGAGATTTCAGTACAAAAGCTGAAGCATGTATATATAGTACAATCTAGGAAGGACATAAAAGTTACCTGCACAATATCTTTCCTATGTTGATGTGACATTATTTTTTCCTATGAAATAAACAATTTTTTATCTTTAGCCCCTTCACTAAGTCAGTAATGTGTGGTTTCAATGAGAGATTTCGTCAACTAAATCCCAAGGTATTTGTAGAATGCAACATGTTCTATAAAATAACAATTTTTTAGGGTTATCCAAGTTTTATATGTATATAATTCTATTCTAAGCTTGTTTTGTAATAGTTGGAAATCAGACTGCAGGTGTGTAACAGCTTGTTCAAGATAGGGAGCGGTAGCGTATTCGCAATGTCATCAGAATAGAAATAAAAGACTGAAGTCCCACTGGTATTAAAAAATAAGAGACTAACAGTAATATTTAACTCCTTGGAAAGATGTTGCATTCCTCATTCAGCCCAAAATAAGTATGCAACACAGATCATTGAAATGAAGCTTAACACCAAGCACCCCCACCGAAAACACAGTATTTTAAATATAGAAAGAACCAGATGGCGACAGTGTCACTTACAGCAGCGCTTATCATATCTGCCCAATTCAGAACCACCCTCCCCCAATTGGGGAGAATATTCTCTACAATGGATGACGAGACCCTAAAAATGTTTAACTTTTAAACTATTCTTTCACTGCACTTTTAACACAGCTGTCGTTATCAGTTGCCAACAGACTGCAAGAGAGAGAGAGATAGTGAGAAAGAGAGAGAAATAACATTCCCTCCTTGCCACTGTCTTCTCTCCCCAACTCATTTTCCTGGGAGAGTGTAGTCAGCAGCGGCCAGGCACCAGGCTGACTGACATCCTATTAAAAAAAGGTACCTCATCAATTCACATGCAGGAAGGAAGGAAGGATTTGAATAAATTGGCACAGTGTTATCGTCTATTACCGCTGTAACCTGTCAATTTCCCAACGCACTAAGCAGGACCCCTTATCCGGCACTCTCAGTCCCCATTTGCAGAAGAGACTTAATCATGCAAGATAAAATGGAGAATTTGAATATTTTGGTCATGTTTATTGGAAGATTTACATAAAGGATTTTAGAGAGAGTCATACAAGAGAAAAGTTGTCTTCGCCCTCCATCGTCCTTTATTAAAACTAGCCAGTTGTGTGCTGGTATTTCTCCTTTTCTCTGACTTAACTTCACACACACACACTCTTACTCGTTACTCTTCTGTATATATCTAACTGTGTGTGCGAGCATGCACGTATGTGTTCATATGTGCTGTCTCCAAGGCAACACGAAGGGCATGTGAAAGGGAAAAAAGGCACCTCTGACCAACTACACTGACAAACATGGAACCCCATAATAACCATTGGATGATCTGACTAATGGTTAGTTGTCATGGTAACCACTGAGGCTGCTGTACGTGACGGATGTATGAGTGTATATGAGGGAGCATGTGTGCCTGCGTGTGCCAGGACTACATCTCCCACCTGTAAGTGATGTGTGTTCGCTGCCACTTCTGCCCCGTTAGTGCAAACCTCCGCTTCCGTGACCTTGAGTTGCCCTTTATTTTGTCTGGATTTCCACACCTCGGCCTCTTCATCCAACTAAGAAGGAGTGAAGAAGTAGAAATGGAAGAAGAGAAGGATGAGGAGAGAAGGGGAGGACAAGAGCTGGTTAGAAAAGCAGAATAATGTAGTGACATTCACAGAATGTTTGACTGGTCATAGTTTGTGCATGGATCTGAACTAGAATATCTTAAACAAACATGTTGAAATGGGACTAGTGTTTCCCATAATACTGCAGTCCAGTGAACAATGGGACTAGTTTTTCCCAAAATAGTGCCGTCCAGTGAACAAGGGGACCAGTGCTTCCTAAAATTTATAGAGCTTCCTCTTCAACTAAAAATGCAATTATACATATTTTATAATTGGAAAAATGCATACATTCTATAAGAAAAAACATGGCATCCAACTGAATAAAGCGATTTCATCCATTCAGAATAAACGAGAGATTGATTGCTAGCCAGGCTAGGGGTTCAATGACTGATTTATTTTCATTCAAACCCACGTAACAAACATGGATTACTGTGCACACATAATATGGAAGACAGAGCCTCACCTTAGTGTGATATCACTACATCAATTAAGCACAAAGGAGAAGAAGGAAAAGTGTTAAGTTGTCACATTGCACTGGGCTGCTGCAGGTTAGATGTTTTGAAACGGATTCAGTTAAATCAATAATGATGCACATCAATGGTCATAATTACATTTTTGTGTTCCTCTTCCCACTGAATTATTCAGTGCCATATTTTTTCAGTCATGGGGAAAAAATATTAATGGGATCTAGATGACTCAGTGGTGCTTGAGTGTGGGTTTGTTTATATGAATGTGTGTGTGTCTTCTCACTCACTCTGCAGTGCTCTCATCCAGTGTCCCTGTGACATGGAGGCCGTAGGTGCGCTGCATGGCTGCGATGGCTTGGTGCATGGTCTGGGCAGAGCGCAGAACAGCCATTCTGGGGTCCGTATGGGGCAGGTAGCCATACTTCTGTAGCCATTCCTACAGGAGAGGGAGGACAGAGGGACAGAGTCACATAGCTTACAAGTGCTGCTATAATATTGATACTTTAATATCACAGACAGAAAAGGTCTCTGGGGGTACGAGCAAAATGGACAGAAAAGTACTGCATTTTATAGTTCAGGTTCATAAACGACAGAGAATTCTCAGGATAGAAGTAACTCGGTTCCAACCTGGACATTGTAACCCATCTCTTACAGTATGACAGCAGGCCTTCCAGAGGGACAGTGTCGCCTGTAACAGCAGTGCTCAATGCTGCCACCTACACACAATGACTTCGAGGGGGAAAATCCCACAGTCGAGTCACTGCTGTCTGCATGTTGCCATGGAGAGTCCAGTATTCCAGGCTGAACACTGTAAGCCACATGGCCATGCACATTTAAACACATCCTCCCAGTAACATTCCTTCAGTGCTTCTGCCTATAACTCACAGCGCCCTAAGCTGCCTCCCACACGGCTCTGCTCCATTTGGACATGAGGAGTAAAGCAGAGATTGAGTGTCGTTCAGGGGTCATTGTCAGAACCAATCCCTGTTGACAAGAGCCACGAGGCTCCATCACATCTGCCCACACGCCAACCAGCTGCTGCTGCCTAACCGTCACTGCCCTTACCTAATCCTCTGTCTATCTATCTATTTGTTTATCTATCATTTATCTCCATTCCTCCTTCTACTTTGGCATGTCTACTCATCATTTGTTTGTCTGTCTGCCTTTCCATCATGTTTTAATCGGATGCAGCCAATGGTTGCTTTTTTGGCCAGCAAAGACTTAGGTTCTGGGTCACATCATAGGTGTCCACATATGTGAAGCCAGATTGTGGCATTTCACCCTGTTATCTGGGACTGGGTGAAACTGACGTTGTTGGTAGAGTTGGTACAGTTGTTAGGACACAGTGCTTGCAATGAAATTATCGAGGTTTCAGGTACTGTGACCACCAATGCCTACAAATATATGCATGCATGACGGCAAATCACATTGGATAAAATCAGCAAAATAAAGATTACTATTATTATTACTATTATTATCATGCAGTTCGATAGGCCTATGTAGAGAATATGACACCAGCAATAACTATGGTAGGCTACGATATAGTGAAGACTATCTTATTACGCAACTTGAATCATATCTTTTATACGCACAACCATGCACCCATCAAATTTCCCTAAATAAAGAATGGTAAATGAAAGCATATAGACTAAGCTCTTCGCAAATATATGAAACAGATATTAGTGATAATCAGCCGACCGAGTGGAAGGGCGCTGGACCATCTTGTTAATGATCGCCCATCTTCACTCACTCGCGGTCCAAGCAAAGCCTAACCATCAGATGTTGTTCTCCTGATTGTTAAAACAACAGACCGCATAATAATCCCGACGTTCAGCGCGTCTTAAAATATGCATCATAATCAGGTACAATGTTGCCATGTCACCTTGTTATGCTCCAAATAGGCCAATAAAACAGCAGACACAGAAACACTGTCGTGCACAGAAGGTTTTTCGCGCTAAGCGCAGGCACCCCAGCAGAGGATAATGCACGGTCATTTATAATGAGCCTCGGCATAGCACTAGCAGGCCATTTATCTTACCTCAACGCTGAACTGATGATGTTCTTCCCCGGACACGGAACTTAAAATCCACAGCGAAAAATGTAAGCAGAACGCTGCTGCGTAAAAACAATCCAACGGTTTTCTTTTAGAGGAGGATACTAAGGTCATAATGACCCGTTTTTCCCAAGTGGGTTATTAGGAAAACCGCCCGTCGTCAGATTTGGTTCGTGCGTCAAATGAAGAAAACCATCGGGCAAGCTGTCAAATTTGTAAACGCGCATAAAAGGATGAACGCGTTGGTTTTGTGAAATTGATAAACCCAGATGCCATGTAGGGCCTATTATTTTCTTATGTCAAGCATGTTAGATCCACCTCGACAGTTGCCGTTATTTACATCGCTGGTTTGGTTTATCCAGCGGCATCGATGGCCAAGTACAGTAGGCTAACCATACCCCCTGAGTCGACGCGTGCGCTTTTGATGTTTCCAGCAGCGCAACACCCCTTGATGGCGTAAAGACCAGCGTAATATTATGTTAGCCTACCGTTGTATACCATAGCCTACCTATTAGAAATAGCCACACAAGAATGGAGAAATCATCCTTCAATGTGTACCGACAACGGGCATATAAACAGTATTAATCATATGGCCTATTTTGTGACAAGATAAGAATAGACAGCATTTTAAAACCTTTCAATCAGGTGTGCATACTCGGCCAAACTTAAATTCTGATAGCAGGTTCATCATGGTGAATGGGGTCTAAAACATGGAGACTAAAAACTTCATCTGGGTACCTAAGTCAACAATCTACAGACATGGATTCTGTAATTACACCACAAGGTGGCAGTCTTTTATTAAGAAACATGGGCCCTATTGTACTACTGCTCATTCCGGAGAGATGTACTGAGACAACAAGCAAAAGCCAACATATCCTAAGTACATATGGTGTACACCAGTTGTTGGATATGAAAGATTACAAGGGTTGTTACACTTCAAAGATTACAAAGGTTGTCTCACTTCATTTTGACAAAACTGGATCAATTAGTAACTGTACTGGACGGTGGACATTATGTCCTGTACTTTTTGAAACAGGAAATGACTAATGTACACCTTGTGGAAGAAATTACAATTGAATTAATTGTAGCAGGTTTATTAATTTAGTCTGAGTATTTACTGTATGACCCAGTGGGCTGCTATGGAGACCACATGCTCTGACAAGAGCAGCATTGGCCTGGGTTGATTGTTAGGAGGTGGTGAAACCGCCAGCATCCTGTTTCACTGTGTCAACGCAAACATGTCTGTATTTCTATGAGTTTTACTATTCTTATACTACATGTGCATTATTAGGGTCTGCTAAATTACTTAAACGTAATAGTAAATTACAAAGCAGTTGTGTTGCCATTACATGAACATTACTGGAATTTATCCTGTGAAATGATTGTTCATTCCCATTCTAAGTTCCCATTGCACATTTCAATATTGGATCTTAGTCTTGGCTGTATGAACTGTAAATACTGCCTTGAGGAATGCAGATGCTTCAGAAATATTAGGGGGTACTGTAATCTCTGTAGCTCTGATCATTAACTGTTAATTCATGTGTATTAGGCTGTTTGTTCACTGTACCTGGAGTTTTCATATATCACTGCAACATTAAGATACACTGAATGATGTGCTTGGCATTTCTGAGCATTCCGTCTGGTTAAACCAGGCTAACATAGTACTCTGTTTTCCCTTTCAACATTAAAAGTCAAATTTTTTGTTTTATCTGCTTCTGAACAGAAAATTGGCCAAGTTAGGTGATCGGAACTAACAGCTGTATTTAAAGCTTTATCAGTATAATACCAACCATCATAGAATTAGTTTATACCAACCCAAATTTACAGCAGTTGGTTTATACTATAGTTTCAGACAGAAATTGGATACTTCCATATCACAGACCATATGGTGTTTACGGTTCTGTCAAGTACCTCTTCTTCATCATGTGTGGCTGACTCCACCCAACTCCCTTATGTTTCTTAATGGGGGGGGGGGGTCTGTGTATTATTTCGCTTGGAGTGTTTATTTCATTAATTTATTAGCTAATTGAGACCCTGGTCCGGCTGGTGCATGTTATGCAGATGAAACTAGAGCAAGGCCTAAGACCTGGAGGGGCATCATGGTCACATCATGCTTTTCTCTGCTTCACTGAACCACTTCATTACTTTGACTTTGTCCGTTCATTATTTTAAAATTAAGTATCATGTTCCTTGACGGACATATAGGGTAGATTCTCCATCAATTTTAAGTAATTGCAACTAGTAATTAGTATGTTGTTAATCTAACTTCTTATATTTACAGCTCACACCTTCTTCAGTCAACAGAAAAAATTTGCTATTTTCCTGAAGAGCAGATCTTGAACACCTGAGTAGAGGCTTCACTAAAAGGTAAAGAGTAAAAGCAAAGAGAGATGGCCACCAGCCACAAACCTAATTCAAATATTACTCTCCTGTTCAGGGGAATCCCCACGAGACTAGATGCTTATTATTTTTGTTCGGAGGTGTCTACGGTGTACTCTGAGAAAGAGTTGAAGTAGGGAAGGATAAAACCAATAAACAGGATTTGTCAACAACATATATTCCATATGAGCACTTTTGTCAATGGAGACTATCACTGTTCACAACTGGATGTTAGGCGTTTACTAATCCTTTAAACAGTACTGGGGCCAGGATAAATTATCCACGGTTCAGTTTTCTTTAAAACAGCCATTACATACTTTTGCCACTGCTAGCTAAAAAGGAATGGAAGAAATTTGGATGTGCACGCATGTATAATATTGATATATAAATAAAATCTCCCAATCACCAGAAATCAACTCCATATTTTGTTTCATTAAGATGATTTGGCCATTAAAAAACAAACATGCTTACATGACCCAATCACTTCCATTGTGCTTTAGCTAGCTGAAGTGGCTGTAAGTTTGTAATAGAAAACTGAACCATTCATTATAGTTTCTCTGGTCCATAGACTTCTTTCAGGTTGATGGACCATCTAACATTAAGTTGTAAAATCCTCTTTATTGTACGCATAGCATATTGGAAGATCATGTTCCAGATAAAATTCAAAAAGATACAAAAGTAAATACACTTTTGAACAAATAAACAAAATAAATTACAGAAATATTTAGATACTGAAAATATTGTACTGAGAGGATGAAAGAAAAACATGTCCACTCCATTTTCCCTCCGGTATGTTTCAACTGTGGATGCTCAAGCTTTGTTCATAACAGCCATTGATCACTCTATGCAAATACATACATATAATAAATGTAAAGCTTCAATTATGTTGTTTGGCTCTGAGTTGACCAATCTAATACTGTGTGTCTTCCATCTGTAGACTTCCGCTCTAAGTAGGTCTTAATCGTCGTGCTGAAATATAGAAGTTTTCCCTTTTAAAAAATGACCATCTCTATTAAGACTTCTTCTCACAGTCAGGGTGAAATAGAAAAGGGTGTAAAAGATAGCTCGCTACCTATTTATTTTTCTGAAATGCTATTCCCCACAATTTTGCCAAGCACTCTATGAGGAGTGTGGACATGGTAATTGCTTCACCAGTACATGTGATATGTTTTCTCTCCTCCATTCTCCAACCAAACAGAATTTGCAGAGCCTAGACTCCAGCGTAATGAGACAAGGAGTGATATGACAAATGTTTTCTATCATTCCCGTCCCCATAGAGTCTGTGTGGCTGTGTGGCGACAACCACACAGCCACACACATACACATGTTTGTCTTTCTTTTTTTGTGGGGACCTGAGACGTAGCACTGACACAGAAATGTATGTTTCTTGTTCCTCAGCCCTAACCCTTACCCTAACTTCAATCTCAATAACCTAACTTGCATGCTTTGTGTCAGGTTCCACTCCTTGTAGGGACCTGATACATAACCTTGACTCAGAAATCCATGCTCCCTATTCCCAAGCCCTGCCTACACTAAACCCTCACCTTAACCTAGCCCTAACCATAACCTTGATAACTTAACTTTTATGTCTAAACGTATCATAGCCCTAATGCCTAATCCTAGCTGGTAATGCCTGAAACTAAAACTAACCCCAATTCTAATACTATGCGCAATTATACGATTTTCCCCTAAACCTTACCCATAAAGGACCATTATTTAGTAATTTACCGTGTAATCAGTTTACCTGAGAAGTATCCATGAGAGTTTGCACCAATGGTCCTCCCTATTGATGACGTAAGGAATCGTCTTAGGCTTCTCTCGCTTTCTTTCGAGCGCGTCGTCCAATTGAGAGATACAGGACAGCAGAAGGAGCTGTCAAACTTGAAGTAAAGTCCTTAAAGTTGACGCTACATCACAGTTGTACTTTAAGTTGTGGTTTACGCCGAATTGGTATGGGCTGACACGGTTTAATTCTGAGGAAAAATATAGACGACTTCACTAATAACATGGCACAGTTTCAAATCTGGATCCTTTTTACTTCTTTGGTGTCGTTTGCTCTGCCGGAAAAGAAAGGTAAGACATTGAAATATAATGTGCATGTTTTAGCATATTCAAGTAAAAATGTAGGTTTCCTATAGTTAATCTTCAAATGATCAACGAAAGTTGTCATTTCATAACAGCGATCGTAAAACTCGTTCTCTCGGATGTAGCTAGAAACTCCTGAAAGCCAGCGTGGGAAATAATCCAGGAATGAACAACTCTTCCTGGTTATACAGTACTTGTCGGGGACTTTGTAGACCTTTTGTGAAGAAAAGTTCACTCTCGGTATAAATCAGTGCCTGAATGTAGAGATTACTAAATGACAAAAATGGACCGATCATATTTGAGGTGTCAAGGAACACTGGCAATATGCCAGTTAACCGTAACTCGCTACACTACTACGCAACTACAGTAGCCTATGCATCCTACGCAAAACTACGAATTTCACTCCATAGATGAAGCCTAGGAAGGGGGGATAGTTGTTTCGCAATGACTTCCATCGGTACCACACGTTACAACATGTAAACATTTGAACGTTTTTAGAACATAGGCAGCATAGGGATTTCCCAACCCTTTCCTCGGACCTCCCCAAAAGTTTCAAATTTTTGTTTTAACCCTAAACGAGCACACCAAGTTCAATTTGTTAAAGACTTTTTGAGTAGTTGAATAATTAAATCAAGCGTGCCCGTTTAGGATTTAAACCAAAAAAAAGTTTTGAGAGGCCAGAGAGATTCGGGAAACACTGGGCTACTATTCACATGACAACAGTAAGGAGTTTAGAGTCTTGGCGTAGTGGTGCCAGGTAAAGAACATGTAACTCAGCTGAAGGAGCTGGTTGTGGCGAAGAAAGCCCGCCCCTTACTTATAGTTTGCTGTAGATATGGTTGAAAGATTTACGTTTGTTCACATTGCTGAAGACCTGAAATGGTCCAGCCTCTCTAAGACTGTGGTGAAGATGTTAATGGACACAGTCCATGTTATAGGTGCTAACATCTGTAACAGACAGACTGTTCAGGAGCATCAGAACCCTTACAGAGAGGCTAATAGAAAGCTTCTTCCCTTTAGCACACCGGCATGCACCCCCACACTCAACACGCCCACACACATACATTCACCCATACACACACACACACACACACACACACACACACACACATTAACACTTTCAGCCAAATATGCTTTTTAAAATGTAAGGCATAGTGACCTATGGAATGTGATGCTCCATCAAACGTGTGATTTGACAGGTCACATACAGACTTGGTGGTTTTAGTACATCAGTATGCCACTTGTGTTTCTTGAGTTCATTAACATTGTTCTCTCATTAGTGTCTTTTTAGTTCTCCACAAAGGTCTGCCCCCCCAACATTAGAAGCCTGTAACCCCTCCTGCAATAATAATAATAATACTTTGAGGAAAATATAAAATGTGTTCCACCAATATCAAATTCAGTCCTACGCCCCTGGTTCTCTCTACTACATACCTATCACACATTGAATTCACCTAAGAACATTTTCTGTTTTAAATAACCTTTTTCTAAAGTTTTGTCTAGTAATTAACTGCAAATAATGTAGATTAGTTTACTGAAAGGAAAGCAGTGAAGGTCTTTGAAGGAAATCATTTATCTTGCCGTTATACCGAAGGTCATTAAAATAAATGTATTATTGTTAAAAAGTGGAGCTGTTATGGCTGCTCTTAACAAATTTGCTTGTCTAAATTCTTTAGCCATACTAGATTTCCATTTGATCATACCAATGTAATAATTCTAAACTAGTTTAGTTCCATTAATGGTATTTTGTTTGATGGGACTTTCTGTACAACATGTACGACTTCTTCCACTATATCTCTTCGCTGCTCAGTTAGCCTGAATAAAGTATGGGTAAGTAAACAGAAGCTGTGTAGAGTAAACCAGGAGGAAATAAGACAAACACACAGTGAAGTATATATCAGCCTTCTGACATTCTGGCAAATTAAGTTTTTTTGTGGTGGCAATATTGTGGATTTTTTATGAGATCAGTAAATGTACCTTTCATTGTAATAATGTCAGCCAGCTAAAAGACACTGTTATTTAGAGTGATTTACAATAGGTGCACTCCAACATAACGCAGAAGACCCGTCAATGTGAATAATCTGTCGTTCTGTCACTGAGCAAGGCAGCTAGGCATAATTGCTCCCAGGTAATTTCTGAAAATGAGAATGTGTTCAGTACGCATGCTGCTGTTGGTGATAGTAGATTTTGTTAGGTGCTATTGTGAGAGGTTTCAAGCTACTTCCCACAGACAAAATATTTTTTTCTGTTTATACATGGAGACGAAAGGGCTTCAGAAGTAGACTTCATGTCACAGCTCATTCCACTCCCATACACGTTGAGTGAGACATTGTCTTTAGATCTCACCAGCTTCAGGGAGTATCTGTTGGATTTGTGTTCCAGATTACCTCAGAAGGTGACATTTGACAATTGACATTTCCACCCTATTAAGATTTTTTTGTCTCCAACTCAAATCTGGCAACAAGTCTCGTTCAACTAAATATATCTGTCTTAGTGTAAAAACCCTTAGTTCCTTTGTTCATCAATCATCATGAAGTCACATCATGTCCCTTACCATCACACAGCAGTAACAGCTTTCACAACCATGCTCTTAAAAGAGTCCCTACAAACCATGATTCCCAAATCTCTGCATAGTTAACAAGTGCAATGAGTTTCATCATCCAGTTCTAGCAAGTTTCTCTACTCTTCCACTTCCAGCCAGTGTTCACAGAATCATAACAAGTCAGTCGTATTTGTGAGCCAAAAGACAGATCTCCTAAATATTTCGGAGACGCTAAACAAACCGGAGATCTTACACTGTCCCATGTTGTACAATCAGTGAGAAGCCTTTAGGAAGTCAGTAAAACCAAAGAAATTGTCTCCTGACTGGAACAATAGTTAAGAAATCTGTCATGATGTAGAATTTCAAGTAATGAGCTATAGTTTGAGAAGAAGGCCAAATGTTTTGTTTTTGTTGTTTGGCCATGGGCTGTGACAGATGTTTCTGGTTTCTTGAAGAACAACTTTATTATGAGACACACTCACGGTTTCAATGATAGCCAAGACTATAGTGATATGAATTTACAATATGTTATTGTCTATACATTTTGACATCATTTCCTAGTCAAAGCAACCATCTGAAATGTTTCAACTACATCAACTGAGAGGTTCTGAATGCAAAGGTAGGTGTTAGAGGTTACTCATAAAGGGATATGAGTTACTCAGTAGAGAGAGACATTGTCAATATTTTAAGGAGGTTGTGCCATGTCTTCCACATTCAAGTCAATAAGCATTTTCCGAGAATTGGATAAGTATTTTCCTAGATATTTTTTTTGAATTCTGTATAATCTTCTACTTCTCGGTTTGAAAGTGAGTGGCTGGAGAAAAAAAATGTGGCAAAAGCAATTCAAAGTTCTGTTTGAGTTTGCTCTGGGGAGCTGAATGAAGAATTAGTAGATATTGTTATTCTGTATGCATGGGGATGGCCAGAGCAAGCAGGGGGCTTCCTTTTCTCTCATTGATCCAACTGGGAGATTTAATTGCCCAGCTCCCACAGGAAGCAGGGCCAATCAGATTTGTCATTTCTACTGTGATAACCCAGTGCCCCGCCTGCCTGTTCAGTGGTTCATTTTGGTTGGCATTAGGCGGAACTCCTGTTTAAACAGATCTATGTTGTTGTATGTAAGATTGTGGTCGCTTGACAACTAATTGCGTTTGTACTGCCTTTGTCAACTCTTGCTGATGTTAATAAGCCAAAACAGATGTACTGGTGAATTTACAGATGGTGCCCCTAAATCAACATGCATGGTCTCTGCAAGGAGAAGTGCATAGAATTAGAATTCATAGAACTGGTGTCCCCATTGAAGTAAGTAATTAATACATTATATTAATTCAATTTTCATGTAGTTAATCCTATCCAGTAGGCGGAATCCATGTAGTTAACTTTGCCCATGATGTTCCTTCTTGCACGTCATTACTATCAGTTATGATAAACTGAAACCTTCTGAGTGATTGTTAATAGGAGAACTCAGTTATCATTCACCCATGAGCACCTGTGATAACTCCAGCAATTATACATTACTGTGCTCTGATGCACTTCAGTTAGTGTCTTCGAGTTGGTATAAATTTGGAAAATTCAGTGATGGTTCTGGTGACAATCATAATTTTTCTTAGATGGGTAGTGATGATGCGTCATAAAGATAGCAATTAGCAAATTGTTGACATTTTGTTGTTTTATATAGTCCTAAAAATTCCAACCTTTCCGATGTGTCATCTCATCACATATCTATTAGAGATATGATGGGTAGAAAAGTTCCCCTCAGGGTCTGTCTATCAGTTGCTCTAGATGCCGAGATACTGTATTATAAGATAACCTGTGACAGATTAGTCTAATCATAGATGCATGTTTTCAGCTAAATCTTTAATCCTCATCTCAACCCCAGGATGCCTGTGAGGTAAGGTCTGCGCTACGTGGGCACGACCTACCAAACCTGTCAGTCTGCTGCAATATACTAATATGTGACTGGAGGTCATTCCCGTTGTTGCTTCAGCTGATTGGCAACCTTTAAACATTTGAAACGGTTACGAGGAAAACAAATATTTCAGGGCTACTAACATACGTAAGCGCCTGAAGTTTGCGACACAGCATCGTCACTTGGATTATGGTCAGATTAAATTAAAATAGAGTTCTTTGGCAAGGCACACCACAGGGTACTTTGGCATCAAAACAAGGATACATATACAGAAAAGAACCTCATTCCTACTGTAAAATGTGATAGTGAATCTTTGTTTTTAGTTTGCTTCCGCTGTCTCTGGGGCTCTTGTTGAGGTCAACAGCATCACATATCAAGTAACAGCAAATTTTAGCTAAAAAGCTGGTGCCTCATGGATCTTGGCTGCAGGTGGATCTTCCAACAACTGTTTGTCTCACTTGCACAGATAAAGAAGATTAAGCTCCAAGCACCATTCAAGACTAAAAAGATGGCAGTGAATGGATGCCATGTATTGATTATTGAATGATATGATAGGCAGTTGTCTAGAACTTGCATATAGAGCCTCTCTTAAGTAAAATAAAAAACTTGAACGTTTGTGTGATTGGTTTAATTTAATCATTTGATTGAACTATGACAAATGAGTTCAAACTAGATCAAAAGTATCTAGAAATGACTGTGATCATGATTAATGTTTAAATGACTGCCCTTTTCTGGCCCACAAATCAATTTTCACAATTGTATATTCAAAGAAATATGTGGCCCTGCACTGAATATCAAAATCCCAATGTGGCCCTCGAGAGAATAAGTTTGCCTTCCCCTGGTCCAGTCTCTACATTCATTGTTTTTCAGAACTCTTTTATTTTCATTAAGTTCCACTCTTTAGGATCAGGTTCATGTCGTTGAGTGAAATATGGGTTACAATACTTCAGAAACCCTTGAATCTCAGTCTGGAAGCTTGGCTGGCTATTGTAGCCTCTGACAGGCCTGGGTTCTAACAGTCTTGGTTTATATTACAGTGATATTTAAAGACCAGATATGACCTAGAACCACAGCTGGGTGCCTCTGCTCGCATCAGCCATAGATCAGAGTTCTCAGCAGAGGTATCAGTCAGTCTACAGAGCCACCATTGTACCTCTGTGAAATCGTACTCCTTTTGCCAAATGAAATCTCTCTGCCACTGATGTAAAGTAGCTCATCAAAGAGAGAAGCAGTGTGAGAGAGTGTTTTCCTCAAACTAGCAGTTAGCTCTCATGGCCTTGCTCCAAAAGCCATATCCACAACAATGGCTTGAGCAGATGAGAAATCTGGCGAGTCCATCAGAGATCACACCTGGGATTAAATAGTATTTGTTTTCCTTCAAACGTTAAAGCTACTTTTGCCTGAGCTTGCCTGCCACAATGGAAACAATAGTATAGTCCTGAAAGTGCAAAGCCCTTATCTGGCCTCTAAACAGGGCTTAATCCAACACATTTAAAGGATTTCATAGAAAACCAAGACTGTTTGTATGTCTTCATCAGATGAAGCTATAGGACCACATTATTATTATTATTTCCCCATTTAAATTATGTTTACACCATTATGGCCAGGCCGTTGTGTTTAAACTGGCTTCTGTCCCATTAATGTTTTAATGGAATTGAATCCATATAGTGCCAGTTCTGTTAGGCATACCAGATGGTCAACATTGATCTTAGTGTTGGAAATTGTGGATCTCTCAAGACACAGCTGATTCTCAATGAGCAAACAGTTGTATTACCAGGTTCAGTGCCCTCCACTTATATTTGCACCCTTAGTAAACATGAGCAAAATCGGCTGTGAAAAAAAATGATCAAAAAATTGAACCTTTAATTGTAGTAAAATGATTGTCATTCTTGTGTAAAATCTAACTTAAGTATATTCTCATTCATATTTTAGATTTTAAATGATTAGGAACACTTAAGTGGTAAGCCATGACTTGCTGTTTCACTTGGGTATAAATATGAGGTGACACACAGGACAAATTCCTATACTCATCCATCATTATGGGAAAGATAAGAGAATACAGTAATGATGTGCAACAAAAGGTTGTTGAGCTGCAGAAATCAGCAAATGGCTATGAGAAAATAGCTCTATGTTTGAAAATTCCCATTTACACTATTAGTGCAATAATTAAGAATTTTAAAGCAACTGGAGTTGTTAACAATTGGCCTGGAATAGGACTTGTGTCCATATTGACCCCACAACACAGTAAGAAGGATGGTTTGAGTGGCCAAAGAATCTCCAAAGATCTCAGCTGGAAAATTGCAGACTTTAGTTGGCTCTTGGTGTCAGAAGGTCTCTAAAACCACACACCACCTACATAACCACATGTTGGTTGGATCAAGTAGCAGGACAATGATCCAAAGCACACTTCAAAATCAACACAAAATGGTTCATTGACCACAGAATCAATGTTTTGCCATGGCCATCCCAGTGACCTAAACCCTATAAAATACCTCTGGGATGAGCTGAAGAAGAGAGCCCACAAGATTGGACCTCAGGAACTGAAAGATCTGTAGAGATTCTGTTTGGAGGAATGGCCTCAGATCCCTTGTCATATATTCTCCAACTTCATTATGCATTATTGAAGACTCAGCTGTTATCTTGGCAAAGCGTGTTGCACAAAATATTAAAAGATAATAAATGCAAATAATTGTGGCACACCTATTTTTGAAAAAAAAATACACTGCTCAGAAAAATTTAGGGAACAATTAAATTACACATCTGGTCTCGATGAAGGGAATATATCTAAGTTCAAAATTTTTACTGTACATTGTGTAATTTATTGAGAACAAAATGACGTAACAATGGTCAACGGAAACCAAAATCACCAACCGATTGAGGGCTGGATTCAAACTCACACCTAAAATCAAAGTAAACAATTGAAATCACAGGCAGTTCCAACGGGCGTGAATTTCATCACAGCAACTCATAATGTGACTCAGTAGTGTGTATGGCCCCCACGTCCCTGTATGCATTCCCGACAACATCTGGGCATGCTCCTGATGAGACGGTGGATGGTGTCCTGGGGGATCTCCTCCCAGACCTGGCTCATGGCATCAGTGAGCTCCTGGACAGTCTGTGGTACTGCTTGGTAGTGTCGGATGCACCGATACATTACATCCCAGAGGTTCTCAATTGGATTTAGGTTGGGGGAACGTGAGGGCCAGTCAATGGCATCGATGCCTTCGTCATCCAGGATGTGCCTACACACTCTGGCCACATGAGGCTGGGCATTGTCCTGCCCCAGGAGGCACCCAGGGCCCACTGCAGCAACGTAAGGTCGGACAAAGGGCCTGAGAATTTCATCCTGGTACCTAATAGCAGTCAGGGTACCATAGGCTAGCACGTGGAGGTCTGTGTGACCCTCCAAGGATATGCCTCCCTAGATCATCACTGTCCCACCACCAAACTGGTCATGCTGGATGATGTTGCAGTCAGCACAAGTTTCACCACAGCGTCTCCAGCCTCTTTCACATCTGTCACGTTCTCATCTGTGAAGAGAATCAGGTGCCAGTGGCGGACCTGCCAATTCTGGTGTTCTCTGGTGAATGCCAATTGAGCTGCATGGTGCTGGGCTGTACTAGAGCCATGCCACCCTCATGGAGTCTGTTTCTGACAGTTTGGTCAGAAACATGCACACCAGTAGCCCGCTGGAGGTCATTTTGTATGGCAGTGCTCCTCCTGTTCCTGCTTGCACAAAGGAGCAGACACCGGTCCTGCTGCTGGGTTGATGCCCTTCTACGGCCCTGTCCAGCTCTCCTCGTGTAACGGCCCATCTCCTGGTATCTCCTCCATGCTTTTGGGACGGTACTGGGGGACACAGCAAATCTTCTTACGACGGCACATAGGGATGTGCCATTCTGGAGCAGCTGGACTGCCTGGGCAATCTGAATTGGCTGCAGGTACAAACTTCATGCTTCTAGTAGTGACAAGGACATTAGTGAAATGCAAAACTAGAGGAGAATCAGTCAGGAAGGATAAGAGAGACATTTTCAGTGACCACCACCTGCAAAACCATTCCCTTTTTGGGGGTTGTCTTGCTGTTGTCTCTCCAGTGCACTTGTCACTTTCATTTGCACCAAGTGACATTGATTCACAATCTCTTATGATTCCTAACTGGACAGATTGATATCCCTGAAGTTTAATTGGCTTGGTGTTATACTGTGATGATTACATGTTCCCTTAATTTTTTTGAGCAGTGTATTTAGTGAGAATTTATTTTTTCTTTCAACTGTTTCGCTTGAATTAAAATTTTTGATTTTTGTTAATATTTTGAATGAAAGATCCAGAGTATAAACAATAACGCCATTTTCTTCATAGCCAGTTTTGCTCATATTTACCAAGGGTGTCAATATTAGTGGAGGGCACTGCATACTATATTGTCAACACCTGTGAAGAAACATGACACTTTCTACACACTTTGGAACATTCTGTATTAGATATGCATGGAGAAGTCAGTGCATGTAGTTACTCATTGAGCTGATTTGGGTCCTTTGTTTGCACATGGTAAAAGGGGTGCTTTTATAGCCTTTCCATGATCCACCGGGTCACCTGTGACTGTGTAAGGTTCTAGTGGAAAGACATGCAGGAATTAAGGCTGGAAAAACTATCTAAAGGCCTTGCTGCTATCTTACCATCTTGGTGTGTGTGTGTGTGTGTGTGTGTGTGTGTGTGTGTGTGTGTGTGTGTGTGTGTGTGTGTGTGTGTGTGTGTGTGTGTGTG
>JACXGI010005615.1:9960-23953 GCA_016801175.1 Esox masquinongy | reverse complement strand
AATGACACTTTGCTACAATGTAAAGTAGTGAGTGTACAGCTTGTATAACAGTGTAAATTTGCTGTCCCCTCCAAATAACTTAACACTCAGCCATTAATGTCTAAACCGCTGGCAACAAAAGTGAGTACACCCCTAAGTGAAAATGTCCAAACTGGGCCCAATTAGCCATTTTCCCTCCACCGGTGTCATGTGACTCGTTAGCGTTACAAGGTCCCAGGTGTGAATGGGGAGCAGGTGTGTTATATTTGGTGTTATCGCTCTCACACTCCCTCATACTGGTCACTGGAAGTTCAACATGGCACCTCATGGCAAAGAACTCTCTGAGGATCTGAAAAAAAGAATTGTTGCTATACATAAAGATGGCCTAGGCTATAAGAAGATTGCCAAGACCCTGAAACTGAGCTGCAGCACAGTGGCCAAGACCATACAGCAGTTTAACAGGACAGATTCCACTCAGAACAGGCCTCGCCATGGTCGACAAAAGAAGTTGAGTGCATGAGCTCAGCGTCATATCCAGAGGTTGTCTTTGGGAAATCGACGTATGAGTGCTGCCAGGATTGCTGCAGAGGTTGAAGGGGTGGGGGGTCAGCCTGTCAGTGCTCAGACCATACACCGCATCAAATTGGTCTGCTTGGCTGTCGTCCCAGAAGGAAGCCTCTTCTAAAGATGATGCGCAAGAAAGCCCTCAAACAGTTTGCTGGAGACGAGCAGACTAAGGACATGGATTACTGGAACCATGTCCTGTGGTCTGATGAGACCAAGATAAACTTATTTAGTTCAGATGGTGTCAAGCGTGTGTGGTGGCAACCAGGTGAGGAGTACAAAGACAAATGTGTCTTGCCTACAGTCAAGCATGGTGGTGGGAGTGTCATGGTCTGGGGCTGCATGAGTGCTGTCGGCACTGGGGAGCTACAGTTCATTGAATGCCAACATGTACTGTGACATACTGAAGCAGAGTATGATCCCCTCCCTTCGGAGACTGGGCTGCAGGGTAGTATTCCAACATGAAAACGACCCCAAACACACCTCCAAGATGACCACTGCCTTGCTAAAAAAGCTGAGGGTAAAGGTGATGGACTGGCCAAGCATATCTTCAGACCAAAACCCTATTGAGCATCTGTGGGGCATCCTCAAATGGAAGGTGAAGGAGCGCAAGGTCTCTAACATCCACTAGCTCCGTGATGTCATCATGGTGGAGTGGAAGAGGACTCCAGTGGCAACCTGTGAAGCTCTGGTGAACTCCATGCCCAAGAGGGTTAAGGCAGTGCTGGAAAATAATGGTGGCCACACAAAATATTGACAATTTGGGCCCAATTTGGACATTTTCACTTAGGGGTGTACTCACTTTTGTTGCCAGTGGTTTAGACATTAATGGCTGTGTGTTGTGTAATTTTGAGGGGACAGCAAATTTACACTGTTATACAAGCTGTACACTCACTACTTTACATTGTAGCAAAGTGTCATTTCTTCAGTGTTGTCAAATGAAAAGATATAACCAAATATTTACAAAAATGTGAGGGGTGTACTCACTTTTGTGAGATACTGTATATATAAATAAAATTATTCAAAACTGAAAATGAAAGCTTCTTTCATGGGATCAAGGAGTTGGAGGGAAACATGGAGCAGTACCGCTCAGCTAATTCAGATAGAGTCCTTGACCTTAGGCGACTTATGTTTTGAATGTGTGACTTTTAAAATATTTGGGTGTAATAGGGTGTAATATTAGTGGCACTAGATGGTTGTCCTTTTGGCAAGTTCTCCCAACTCTGCAGAGAAACTCTGAATCTCTGTTAAAATGGCCATTGGATTCTTGGTCACCTCCTTGACCAAGGCCATCTTGAAGAGTTCTTTGGATTTCACGGTTTTTGCTGTGACATGCCCTGTGCAGTGTGAGACCTTATATATACAGGGGTGTGCCTTCCTAAATCATGTCTAATTGAATTTGACTGGTTGACTCTAGAGACATCTACAGGATCATCAAAGGACACATGATGCATGGGAGTTCATTTTGGAGCATCATGGCAAAGGGTTTGAGTTATGAATTAAGTCCATAACACAATCATGGAGAAGATAAAGGGGTCTAAATACTTAGTCACTTTGCCTTACCCAATAAATTTTTTTTTTAGCAAAACGAAAGCCCCTGGTAACTTCACCATTATGTTGACATTTGGTAACTGAGAAAGAAAGGAAAAGGGATAGTGGCTACATTTCTGTGACTGACTTTAGCACTTGGACCAGGATCTCTGGATAACTAGAACCCAGACCAGTCATAGAGATTTTTGACTTAACCAGTGACTCGGTCATTTGTGTTAGGGACTTGTGACTCCTTGCACAAATGACTCTACTTACATTTAGGCATAACTTATGAAATGCTGTTGAAAATAAGAGTTTCTTCTCGGATTGTCTACTTCAAAACCACAGTGCAGCCGACAATCACAAATGTAAAGGGTATATTTTTTACTAAATTAATGGAGCAAATATGTTGCAGCAAGTTCTTTACCTGTGACGCCGTGTAGTATTGTCTAGTGGAGCAGAAAAATGTACGTTGCACGCAAGGAGCAATATGTGAGTGATTAGTAGAATATCTGATTGCTCAACCCCACTCATACTCTGATCCCTACTTCTGTCTAGAATGCTTATAATTTTCTAGGCACATTCCTTAGCTTTTACCAAAACAGAGGCAGGATGACTGCTTTATGTCATTTAAGGACTCTGGTATGAGCCATATTTTATCAATGACAAAAACTATCAGATAAAACACATTGTGAATTTAATTATTTTACGGATTTTTGTCTTCCCCATAAAAAATCTGTCCCAATAACATATTGTTAAAGCAGTATGATTGCATTCAATTATGTTTTTTCTTTCCAAATATTTAAATGTTTTTTCTTTCCAACTAGAAAGGATATGACTCAATAAAAACACTGATAACACCTATCCAAATATTGAACAGTAATAATGGCAGAAAGACTGGCAGTTTTCCTCTATGTTGTAAAAGTGGCGAGACTAGAGACCTAAATACAAAAGGGGTGGTATACCAATAATGTCATATTGATGGCAGTTAATTAAGAAACCTTAAAGAACTTGTGACTGAGTTCCTTCCTTGTTTATTGGCTATTTGGTTGGCTGAACGCTGTGTTAATTCAAACAGGACTAGTAGGTAAAGACAGGAAGTGACACATTAATACGTTTTTCATTGTGACATAGGCTCATCCTGTGGGTCTCTTGACTAATCTAACAACGAATCATTGCAATTCAGCAGCTGAATCAATGACGCACCATTGTTCTCCTTTGACCAAAATCTGAAGATTTGATCACCAAAACATTTGTGCAGTACTTCTGTGTCCACAAATAATATCATTGTTCCTAACTTTCTGTTATTATTCATAATCATTTCTGTAGTTTATGCAAATCTTGTGTGCAGATTGTAAAAAAATGAGCATGAATGATTAATGGATCAAGGATAGAATCGTGATCAGGAAAGAAAAACAAGAACATCAGATGTACACAGAGTATAGAGAGGTTGAGTTGGTAATATTTCCATTTCTGTGCCATGCATCAGTTGTCTATCATAACATATTGCATAAACTGTGTCTAAACTGTGTCTACTCATTATAAACTTTGTCTATTCTTTCAAACATTGTATGGTATGGAATGTATGTACTACAACCTAAAATTTCCCATTTTGTAATTTTAGGTGTGGCATCTTCTATAACAACACTACTCCTGGGTCTTTAACCAGAACATTTGTTTGGAATATGGCTTGCATAAATAGGGGAATCCCCCACAGAGAAGAGAACAATAGCTCCACAAACAAAAGTCTTCACTTCCCTGAACCTTCCTCAGGGCTGGACTAAGGGAGGTGACCGTCTTTTCATAATGGGGTCCGTATTCCTATTAGCATCTATGTTGGCTTCTGCTATTGGCTTAATCAACATAAAGCTCTAGATGAGTCATGTTCTAAGGGTCCTGTCCCGCTTCATTAGTTCCTATAGCCAGTCGGTATGTAGGTTATAGGCGCTTTTCCATTCAACGTCACATAGACATCAGGCTGGGATGCACTTGCATCTTGGAGGTAAAATAGTGCAGGAAACAATGCAACCAGCCTGTAAATACTGACCCGAAACCAATGTTTTCAGTGGTCCCAATAATGATTTAGTAATCCATGTGTCTGGTAGGCACTTGTTCTATTGAAATCCAGCCAGCTATACCAAGCTCATAGTTCACAACCTGATGGATTACAACTCAGCTGTTGTGCCTCAACTTGGTGTGTGGCTCACTAAACTGTGCAAACACATTCAGATTGAAATCCTGTTATGGCTTGTCAGTGAGGTTTCTTCACTTGACGACATATAACTGCAGTATGGCATGTCGTCTTTCCCCAAAATGGCGCTGCGTACTCTATTTAAAGGGCTGTGCCAAAATAATTGATTTAAGGGGTGTTCTGAAAATGGTGCAGATTTGTCAGTAAAACCTTCAAAAGTTTAAATGTTGACAAGCAAGACACGTATCAGAGGGAAAGCACTGACGTAGTGCTATTTGTAATGAGCAGATTTGTTTCTCAAGCGGTTTTCTCAGAACCCCTGGTTAAAAAAATGTACTGACTGAGGCCTATAACTACCCATGGTCTACTGTAGTGTAACAGTGAACAGAGGTTGACACTTGATACTAAGGCCTATATAACTACACATGATCTACTGTAGTGTAACTGTGAATAGAAGTTGACACTTGATACTAAGCTTAAAGCAACTTGTTTGGTTTAAATTATGGCTCCTTTGAAACAACAACTGATTATGCTTCCTACAAGGCCATGGTCAAAGGAAAAGTGAGAGCAATGTGATAATATTGTATCTATTGCATATAAAATGTTCTTCCCATAACACCAACACTGACAGAATGTGAGGTGTGGAAACTATTAGCGGAACATTATCTGCCTACAATCTGAAAATCACCTCCACTTACTATCACAGTGAAGTGTGTTTCATGTGAGAAAAGTCAGCCTCAACAGATCCAATTGTCAAGTTCTACATTTAATACCGCAGGCAAGCTTAATTCAGTTAACAACTCTTCTGTCAAAACCAGTCATGGCAGAATAAAAGCATGGGCTACATGTTACTAAACGAATGACATTATTTTTGTCAATTTCACACACTGTCCACCAGAAATGTAACTTAAAGCACCTTCAGTTTAGATTAAACTTTAAGGTGACTTATAGTAAAATATACATCACGCCAATATTTTATAAATATGCCACTGTTGATAAATTGTCAATGATGCTATTAGACACAAATGTAAAACATTTTAACATACTGTTTTCAGAACATACAGTGAACTAAAAAAAACAACTTCAACAAATAATTTCTTTTCTAGGTTTTGTGTGGAATTGCTTGCATGCTATAGGTCTACATACAGAGCAGTGGTGTGTGTCTGTGTTTTTGCGGGTGCAGGTGTGTGTGTTAGTGTGTGTGTGTCTGTGTTTTTGTGGGTGCATGTGTGTGCATTAGTGTCTGTGTCTGTGTTTTTGCGGGTGCAGGTGTGTGCGTTAGTGTGTGTGTCTGTGTTTTTGCGGGTGCAGGTGTGTGCATTAGTGTGTGTGTCTGTGTTTTTGCGAGTGCAGGTGTGTGTGTTAGTGTGTGTGTCTATGTGTTATCCCCCTGGCTCCTCAGCCACAGCCTTGACACGACTCGTTCTAAGAACTGGATTCACTAAACAAGCACAAGGTCCTAAAAGCCTTTAGCTCAGAAGGTTGGCTGGGCTGCCTGTAACATCAACAGACTGAGTGCCGTCTTGTTGGGTTGTTACATGTTTTGAAGCACTGGGAATACACCAAAGAGGGTGGGCTGTGAGAGGAAGAGGGTGGCTGTGGGAGGAAGAGGGTGGCTGTGGGAGGAAGAGGGAGAGTAGACAGAAAAGGGAGAATGATTAAGACTGGATAGAGACACAGAGAAAGAGAAGAAAGCTAAATGCATGTGCATTTTGTCTCTGATCCATAAACACAGAACAAACCTGATCATAGAAGGCCTCTGTGAAAACCACAATCCTGTTGAACAAAAGCTTCTTTCTCCAGGGCTTTGGTGGCTTATGTGACACTGGCTTATCTGTCTTCTGGTGTGTTAATGGGCTGTATTGACATGACTTTTAGACATATTGTTATTCAGCCTATGTCAACACAAAGAGAGAGGCCAGTTCATTGACTGATATTTATGGGCACCAGAGAATGCACATTAGAGGGGTTAAAGTTTCAGACCATAAAGAACAGAATATCCCGAATTTAACTGATTCACCTCTGTTAAAAATCTAGTGAAAGCATCTGACACAACTACATTTTGTTGCTAAAGTAAATCATTAAAAATCACTTTTTCAGGGGGGAGACCAGGTGTTTTACTCTTTGTGTTAGTGAAAAACATAAATCCTGGTCTTTATTTTGACAGTTAGTTATAAAAGGGATATATTTTGGTCTTTTAGTACTGAATCTGGATAAACTCGGCCGTTACAATTTCTGTTGAAGTGGCAGCTTGCAAATCTCAAAAGTGGTTTTTACTCTCTTCTAAATGTGCTGGGTGAAACTGCCTCTAGACTAGCTTTAAAAGTAAATGACCACGCGTAATGTTTTGGCTGTTGGAATTAGAGAGATATATCGGCAAGCAAGTTACTTAGTTCATCAAATGTAGTAGTTATATCACTTTGGCAATGCATATAAAAGAATTGTCAATACCAAACGCATTGCCACAGAAAGGGATCATAGAGAGAAGATTAGCATGGCCCCTATCTGAAGCACTAAGTTAGCTATTTTTACTTAAGTTATTTAAGAGAAGTAATTATCTTAAGTGAATACTGGTAGTGCTTACATTGTTATTTTTATAACCTGCTAAATCTCACAATGAATTTGCTAAATTGGCAAGCTAGTGATTCCTTCAACACAAACAATAAGCAAAGGATTTATCCCTGTAGAACTTCAAACCCTTCTATCCTCCTGCAAAATTTATATTTATGAACACTGACAATGCATTTTTTAAATGAATGACAACTGCTTGGAATATCATTAAAAAGGAAAGCCCTGGCAGGCTAAGAGACACCAGGTAATGCTGACCATAATGTAGAAAAATTAGAAGAAACTGTCAGTTAGATCAGGAACACTATCCAGGAGAAAGGTGTGAATGTGACAGGAAATACCATCTGCAGATAACTTTGCCAGCAACACTACAGAGGCTTGACACCAAGGTGCAAACCAATAGTCTGCTTTAAAAAACGGATTGCTGGGTTAGAGTACCAGAAGATTCTGCTGAGTTCTGGAATCTTTTTTTCTTTAAAAGAAGAGAGAAGATTCTCGGTATACCACGTCATCTGTGAAAGGTGGTTGGGTTTGTTATGTTTTGGACATGTATGGCTTCGACTGGAACAAACTCACTTTTTTTCATTGATGTGACTGCTGACGGCAAGTGTAGATAAACACTGCTGACGGCAAGTGTAGATAAACATATTGTCTTCTCAGATGCAACCGAGTGCCTCTAAACACATTTGACTGCTATTCATTATGCTCCAGGACAATGAGCAAGCCATTCACATGTTGAAGACGACTGAAGGCAAAAATTCCCTGAAACAAGCAGGAACTAAAGATGGCTACAGTAAAATAAAATGGGGATGGGATGGGGACTCTGTACAAAACATGCTATGATTTCTAAATGGTTTATCTAAGATGGATGACAAATGACCTCAACAGAGTTAAAGCTGACAATCTGTACTTTAAGTCTATAGCCATTGTATCATTGCTGGAATAGAGCCAAAAACAAAGTGTTACTGTCCAAATGCTTTTGGCGTTCACTATATCTGCTGCAGACCGACCAGATAGTTTGATTATCAAGTCTGTGTATTGTTGTTTGGCCAGCAACCTTCCTAGAGACCACAACTAATTCTCTGCCATTTTGAGTTTGAAATGTAACTATTTTCAAACCACCAACAATAGAACCCCCCCCCCCCAAAAAAAAACAACTATAGAAAACGAAGATATTGATCTGATTAAACCTTTATAGTAACTTCACAAATCTCACAAAAAATAATAATTCTAAATTTGAGGTGATTAAAACATGAGGGTATGAGATGCAGTAACACATACTGTCCACTTGAACCAAGGTTGCGTTTGGGTTATCATTTAGGATGACAGTAAATTAAACAGTTAGAATAATCACATTATTTAAGTTGTTTAACCATTTTGGGTGAAGAGGCAGCCTGTGTTAAGAGCATCTGACCAGTAACCAAAAGGTCACTAGGTTGAAAAGTACAGGCAAGGTAAAAGAAATGTTTTTTTTATGGCAAAATTTGCAAATGATAGATACCAATGATAACCTTAGTAATAGTTTTAGGTATAAAACTATAACCTTAGTAATAGTTTTAAAAGTCAAACCACTAGATGTTTATCATTAAACTGTCTACACAACGAGTGACAGACCAACCTTGCGCCACAAAGACTGACAAGAGCAATATTGCTGGAAATGTATAGCAAGATATTGTCTTTTTAAGCCAGTAACTTCCTCCCACCCCTGTTCTGGAATTAATGTTGCATTGATCAGGTAGCAGCTGGAAATTTGCAGTGCCTGGTATGTACAGCTTATAATATTTATTTCAGTTTAGGTGGAACATGTAAAAAGTGCATCTACTTTTAGAATTGTTTGACAAGCTACTTGTAAGTGGTCTGAGGGCTACTGGTAGCATTACAGTATGTTACTGGAGGGGAAATTACAGACATTCCACCTGATGACACAACCTAGCCATGTATGAGTTACGTCCATGATGATAGGGTAGCAGGTCTAGGTAGCCTAGCAGAATGTTATAGCCTGTTGGGCAGGGTGTGTGATGAAGACACGTATTCCAGCACATACTGTCTCACCCCCAAGCCAACTTTAATAAGCTTACATCACCTCTGAAATCTCAGGTCTGGTACAATGCTTTGTCATCCACTGGGGTTAACCGGTTGTTAGGGCTGAACAAAGTAGAATTGACATTTATCGACCAGAAATTGCTATTTGACCTATGATATAGATCCTTTTTGGGAAGGCTCAACATCAACAGTCCCGAGTCCGCTGGGTGTTGCTGCAATGAAGCGAAGGTCTTAATTACGAAATGGAAATCACAAAAGTGTGGAGGAAAAATGTGCATTTATAATAATTGCATGGTAACCAGTTTACAATATTGATATGGCATCTCAGTGTTTGTGGTATATTGTCAGTATACCACATAAGTTCTATATCCAGGTACTCTGTGATGCATTTTGTGTAAGTACTGTACAGCTCTTAACCGGTATATTGGCCATACACCTGCTCATATATTGCTTAATGCATTATTTGAAAACAATGTGGAAAGCGGCATTGCCCTTGTTTTTGAAGAATGTCTTAAGTGCATGAATTGACAGGATGCTGGACATGTACATTCCTTGAGGAAATGTGTGTGCTGTGATAGCCATGGGTTGGGATTTGGTGTGCACTGGGAAGGGAACTGTTCAAGTAAGCCGCCAGACGAAAAGAAAGCCCGGGAGACTTGGAGGCTGCGGGAAAGTAAAGCCTAATCCTTGAAATTATTGGGGGGAGTTCTTTTGTCTTGTTTGAGCAGTGTTAAGAAGAGTGTTGCAACAAAATATTATTTGCTACTCTTCACATTTTTCTTAAGTTGTCAGAACTATTTTATCATAATACATTTTTTAAAAATCTGTTTCCCATTTAAAGAAATGGGCAATCTTACCTAATATTTAAATATTTATTTTTTTGGTTGAGAAACAATCTCTGTTGCAAGATACCTAGTTCACATTATACTTGGCTATGCATTTCCTAATACTTCCATACAGAGTAGCAAGTTGAGGGATGAAATATAGAAAACTCATGTGCCCCTATGCTAGTGAAATGATTAGTTCTATGGAAAAAAGGTGTATGGATGTTTCCAGGATACAGTGGATGGAAATACCCTAGAGTACAACGTTGGACTAGTTCCAATAGGATTAGCCAGTAGACCTGTTCACTATATCAACCTCCCCCATTGAGCTGATTATAGTAGAGTCTGACTTTTGAATAAGGATGCAGTTGTCTGGGTATTATGAAAGTATAATCCAACGTGGGCATAGCATAGAGAGTTATAATCACCCGAGCTGGTTATTGCACCAAAGATTAGAATAATTGTAATTGGTTTAGGGTCAAAGAGCAACACAAGCAAGCAAATTGCTTTCAAATAGTCAACCATGAGTTACTGTATGTGAAGAATGCTAAGCAGCTATCTCAGTTTGCAGAAAAATGGGAACACTCCATTGGGTCATGGTATTTGGCACATTTGAACCTGTTTCATTTTCAACTGTCTGAGGTAGACAGAGTTTGGTTGTTTTGCAAGCTCTGTATAGTCTTTGGACCACAGGCATTTACTTACAGGATATAAGGTTCTCCCGGCCAATGTACACCTAGTTCTGTGTTTTGGCACAAACGTTATGTAAAACTGAAAAAGCATGGAAAGTTAAGGACTTCCAACATTTTTACAGGAAACATTGCATCTGCTGAGAGGAGTTTGATCCAAACCTCACTTCTCTCAATAAGATGCTGTGATGCCATTGGTTGGACTGTGGTGTTAGCTGTTTTAGTCAAAAAACTGACAGAGGTCTGTTCATGTTTATATGTTCTCCCTAGCTGCCAACTTCTAGTCTGTGTATGTAGTAAATGGCTATTATATGGTATAACAGAATGTCACAGAGACTGCGATTTTCTCTTCAAAGTGGTGAACAGACTGGTAAGATAGTTAAACAGTCTGCCGAGAATACTTAACATTTCTGAACTTTGTTAGCACTCAGTCTTTGTGTTTTCAGATGAAAAAGTATTTGCCAGAAGTCTACTTTTCACTGTTAATTTGATCAGATATTTTTGTGTGTTGTAGTAATGTATACATAGGAGTCTGAGAGAAAAAATTTGACACCAAAGTTTCAGTTGTTTGGTGTGCTAGTTAATCAAACATGCAATCTTAAAAAAATATTTGCCCCTCAATTCAAACCAGAGAAAGAGATTATTAGGGTCAGGTGTTTGAATACCTTGTAAAACAATCAGGCCTGATTTCGGCCAGCAATGCCCAATATAAATCTAATTTACTTTGACAATATAAAACTAATTACCTGTGGCTATGGTGTATAGGTCAATCCACCAAGAAATTGCAATTTGGATGTTTACATTTTTTGATTTTCTTTTTTACTGAAGTACCTTTTTTTTAAACAAACCAGGACATGAAGGTCATTAACTTCCAAGAAAACATCCAAGAAAACAAATAACCAGGTAAGGGGAGGTCACAACTAACCATTGCCTTTAACTGATCATTTTTCACTCCCTTTACCTGGTCTTGTAGGTCTGAATTAGGAAATTCCTGAAACTGGTGAACACAACCGACTACTTGAAGAGCTCATGTGCACACGGGATATCACGGCCCTCAGTCAGTAAAACACACACCTCAAACACCACCTCAACAACCAGTTATACTTGTATAATACATTTTTTCTAGACTCAACATATCCACTTTCTAAACGTTCTACTACACATTGGCCTGATGTTTAACTGCACATTTGCTGGTTAACAAAAAAGTTAATTTGATGTCCTGCCCAAAAGAATTAAGAGCTTTTAAGGCTGAAAACTGTCAGAGCACTTAACAGATTTTAAGATAGTGGGTGTCAAAATCAGTGTTCCTGTGCTATTTGACATGGAATAACTCAGTTTTAATAAAAATATTTAGTGCCTTATGTGCCATATTAAACTTCAACAAGCTTATAAGGACTTGGGATGGGAAGTTCACCTGCTTTTAGTTGTTCAGTGAAAAGAGAGAATTTTTTAAGTCAGTGCATTAATTCACTACCAGTGAACGATAAACTGAAAACTCAAGACAAACCTCTTATTCAGAATTTGAGGCTTTTTGCTGTCATTTTTGACTTGAGACTTTAAATTAGGTACATTTGTGACCGCTATATATACAAATATAGTATTTATTGATAGATTTAAAGTGAGTTCTAGTTACAGCTGCAACGCAATCAGATTGTGAAATTCTTTACTTGACAGCTGCGAGGGTGATGAGCACATCGTTTAGGAATTGCCGAGCATTTCTAGAAAGAACAAATCATTTGCAAGTTGCATGTCACTAATAAGGATGTTGACAGGTTTTCTCTTGCTTGTTTTTTGTGCGTACACTGTCTCACATTCCTTTTAGAGAGAGATGTATGTGCCCACATCTATCATAAATGATACATAGAGAGAAGGCATTGTTTTAACTTTATAATTAAACTGGCCCAATGCTGTGTCATTAGCATATGGGAGAGGTATAGGTTTATTCGATTTTTAAATTTTTTATTAAAGGGCAGACTACATTTCTTACCTCTATATCATTGTTTCCTTCAGAGAATTTGGAATTAAGCTAAAGTAAAATGTTGCTTGGACAGTTGTGTACAATTGACCAGAAAGTGACCTTAAATATAATCAGAGCATGTCACACATTTACTCTGAGGGGCCCTAATGCTTGAATGTGAGTGCCGAGCACTGTGATAAGCAGGACATATTCCCTGTTTCTCAAGCCCCAGACCTTTTGATGACTGAGTTAAGACAACCAGCCCTAGGTCCTGAGGTCACTGCCAACAGAATGGCTTTGTTTTCAGTCAGATGAGTGGGTGGCTTTAAAACAACTGCCCCCTGATTCACACTGTAACCACGATCACTTCAAACAACGATCTTTAAAAAAAAAAAACAAGGCATTGTCAGTATGCGTTTAGTCATTTTGGCCCAGTCAATCATGTGAGATGTCATCTGTTTGTGAGATTATCTAGGAAATGTTACAGGCTTCAATGTCAGGTTTCATGTCTTATTATTTACATGATTTTCAGAGAACGGGATTGTTTTCTCAACACTGAGAATCATTACCAAGTTGAATACTTGTCCTTATATTCTAAGATCCAACTCTTGGCACCACTTTTGCATTTCAGACATTTCAGTTTGGTGTCATAACTAAATTCTGTTGAACTTTACAGTGAAAATGTAATTGGTCACACTTTAGGCCAGTACAAGACACAATGTAACCAAATCCCTCTTTCATAATGTTGTTAATTCAGAGAGCTCCTTAGACAGCTACTGTAAGCTATGCACTGCTAATTCTCTAAAGACCCTGCAGTCATTGTATTGAAGCTGCTATACCCTCAGATCCAGCATGTGTTTTTGTGTGTTTGCCAGTGTGACTGGATAGAAAGGAAACAATTTATCAGTAGGAGGAGGCTATAAGAGAGGTTATTTGCATAATGCGTAATCCACGGGGTGAAAATGACAGTGAGTAAGAGCTGAGCAACACAATTCAGTTTACAAAGTTAAACCTCAGTCTCTTTTAAAAGGGCTTTTTTATTGGTACCATTGTAGGGGAACTGACTGATGTTTGATTAAAGAGGCAATAGAGTGAGTATCTAGGGAAGTGACTAAGGCAGTCACTGAGTTGGCAAGTGGTTGGAATCACACAACTGAATTTCAGTTGGGATCCCTGACGTTTCCCTTCAGTTTGCCTCGTATTAGACTGTTTTCAGTCTGGCCCATTTTAAAAGTTGAGAAAGATCAGGTTTTACTCTCTAGCACTGTCTGACTACCATGAATTAACTGTGGTCTTTATGAATACATGGTTGATAATTCCTGTGTCCTTGCTGTTAAGGGAGATCCCAGCCTTCCTTATGTGTGCTGCGTGGCTCAGCTCTTGGACACTTGGGAATGTTGCTAAAACCAAACCAATAGGGAATTTCCGAATGCCAAATCACAGCTGCTTTTGCTTGCTGGAATATGTGTGAAATGTGTGGGTTTCTCTCTCTGTGTTTGTCATGTCCCCCCTCCTCCTTTTCCAGGCATGGGTTTCTAAGTGCATTGGTAAAGGGAAGGAGAAACGGCATGCACCAAGAGTGTGAGTGTGTGAGTGTGTGAGTGTGTGAGTGTGTGAGTGTGTGAGTGTGTGAGTGTGTGAGTGTGTG
>JACXGI010005614.1:14902-46126 GCA_016801175.1 Esox masquinongy | reverse complement strand
TTCCTTTTCAACTTTTTTGGAAAGGAAAGAAAAAGGTGCAGTGATCTCTTAATTTTTTCCAGAGCTGTATGTTACGTGTTGCTGTTAAACATGTGTACAAATGTAGTGAGAGGTTGTGTGTATTGTGCTATAGCTCGTTACCGTTAACTGCGTTTGCTCGCTGTGTTCTGGTCAGTATCTGTCTACAATTACATTGTGTGTGTTCTGTGTATTTACTACGTGTTAGATGTCTGTTCACAATTGTTATTGTATATTGTTGAGTGAGTGCGTATTTGTCCCAAGGCGTTAAGTCCTTGTTTTCATTTGGCTCTGCCACGTCTAGTTACAGACGTTATTATTTAGTATTGTCTCCATACATCACCTAACCATAACAGTAGAGATAAGAATCATGATCTGCACTTACCTGATTGCAATGGATGTGCTCGCTTTCTTTGCATCTCAACCTCCTCTTCACCTTCTGATAGATCACTGTCCACAGGTATTTCCTCTGAAAATCACAGCAAAACAAAACCATACAATGGAAACAAACTAATTTAAAATGTATTTAGTGAAGTAAATTTGATGTTGTTCCTAGCTTGTTTTCAAGTGTTTATAGTCGTGAAATATGTTGTGGTAATGATTGCGGTAGTAATGACTGGTTATAGTGGAATATTTGTAAGTTCAAAAAGTAATTAGTACTTGGAAAAATATGTGTTGGGGCAGTTTGGCCATTTGGAGGTTGGATTTGTGTTAACAGCTTTAATTGTGGAAACACTAGTGAGGGAAATGAAATTAATAGGAGGAAAGACTATGAGAAATTGGTTTCAGCAAGCACATCTAATGAGATACATTCAATCAACTTAAAAATCCAAACAAGTATATGTAAAAAATTTCATTTTCTTACCATTTGGGTCAATGTCAATTTCATCCAGATTCTTGCCTTTAAACTCAGACAGCTGTCCTTGTTGGAGGGCCATCAGAACTTTACTTATTTTTGCCGGATGTACAGTACCTTCGGGCACGCGGTAGTATTGTCGATGGACTCGTGTGTCGTGTCCAAGAAAATTGGCCAGTTGGTCCATTTCCTTGTCCTTCAGATTGAGGACCGTGGACATGGTGGCCACATGCTTTCTCAGTTTAGTTGAAGACAATGTTTCTGGGTGCTCTGCACCACATTCACGAGCAATCTGACGGATGACATCTGATCCTCTTAAGCGAGTCAGTGCTTGTGGTCTCGCAAACATATTGATTTTCTTCTGGCACTCCACATTTTTGGTGAATTTTTTATTTATTTATTTTTTAACAAGCATCTCCATTGTTGAAAGCTTGTCTGGTGTGAGGAGGATGGGGACTTCTCGGTCACGCTTTCCTTTAATCTCAATTCGCTGGAAGTGCTGGCAAAGCTTCTTCTCCAACTCAGACAAGGCCTCTGATACATCTGAATGTGCCATCGATGTGTCAAGATGAAAGTACTAAGTGGCATCTTAAACACTTCTCCCTCTCTCCTGCGATTAAACAATGTCACCTCACAGAGCGTCACTTTGGCCAGATTTGACCAATTCTTCTTGTTTGGTTCCTGTGTTAGTTTGCTTTGGTACTCTACCCGTTGAACATCAAGATACATGTGCATCTTTTTCAAATCCTCAGTGAAGGGGAGCAGCTGAGGCGTGTTCCATTTGACCTCTTCCATAGTTTTGAGGGCACATGCCGACACCCATTCATTCCATTTCGTGGCATAAATGTGTTTGAACTGATTCACATTTTGAACAACTTTCTTTTGGCCTGACATCATTGCTTCACATTCAACAATATTTGCTATTTTCTTGAGGCTGTGGCCTAACTTTAGAGCTAGTGAAGGGGTTTTATAAATGTTCCTTTCTTCATTAAAGCCAGCCACCTTCTTTACTGATTCCACCACATGTTTGAAGTTTGCAGGTAAAAAAAGTCCTCAATCCTCTTCAGCTTGCCATCTTTTCTTGCTTGGCAGATTAGTCTCCCTGTTTCGCGCATTTTCTGCCTAATGTACTCATGCTTGTTCTTATCTCCCAACTTACTGTACAGGTGTTCACCTAATTTCACAATACACATCTCTTTTCTAATAATGTCAGTCACTTCATCTTGATTGATTTCATTGATAAGATTCCAAAGCTTCTTGCTGACATTATCAGGGACTGGCTGTGCGTAGGCACAGAGTGACTGGACTTTAGTTTTGCCTGGATTTTTTATACTGCATTCCCTAGCCAGTTTGCATCTTGACATGTGCCTCCAGAGCACTTTTCGTTTAAGGAAAGCCTCACAGTTAACACAGTGCATATATTCATTTGCTTTTACTGCCGTTCTGCCTTGCTGACCTGGGATCAGCATTCCTTTTCCTTCTTTTAGGACCTTGTTATTATGGACACTGTTGCCTTTGTTTCTTAGAAGATCCAACTGTGTATTCTTCGCTCTCTGGAACCCTTTGGGTATCGAAGGGATCTTGCCACTTCCACCTCATTGCTGTGTTTGTTTTCCAAGTGCCATGCCATTTTAGAGCGTGGTTCAGAGCAAAACAAGCAGTAATGCTTTTTTTGTAAACACTGCCACCATCCACGATTTTCATGACTGACACTTTGTTGTTGGAACAATCAGTGTCTTCAGCGTCTAGATCGTCTGCAATGGTACTTGAACGTGTCTTGCGCCTTCTTTTACGTGGTTGGACATCTTCCTCTGAACGGCTTTCTTCCAAGTCAGCCAAAGTACTTGAGCTTGTCTTTCCTCTGCTTTTCTGTTGTTGGACGTCTTCTCCATCTGAACTATTTCTCCATCGGAACACTGTCAGGGCAAGGGCCTATTACCTGAAAAAGAGTAAGGAAAATAGTTGCAAACAGATTTCTGGGATCCAACTCAAGATGATAAGGGTCATTGTGCTGTTGTGGTGACTGTATTACGGCCACATCCCCCCCTGCTACTCAGGGGTCGATTCAATAATAATGCAATCAAAAAATCACATCAAACCCTGACTGATTTTCAATAATTTGACCTTAATTTATCTTTATAAATGGTGGCCTAATTATTTTGTATGGGTGGGATTATCGTGCTTTTGCATTCACTGTTAGGCTATAATGTACTTAGAAGGCAGTGTGCCTTGATAAGTCATTTGGGCTGGACATATCATTACCTGTGTGTGAATCTCCATCTTGTCTGTTAATGTCTGCAAAAAAGAGTAATCATATCATCAGTCTGAATATATTGCAATGTAAACATTCTGAGGCATATTTACAAGAACGAATCAGCGAGTTATGAATACAATTGCGAACAATAACGTGTGCATGGTATTGCTAATATATAACTAAAGTATTTGCGGTACAGTAGATAGCAGTAAATGCAATTGGTTGAAACAAATACTATTAACGCATAATGCTACTGTTACTAGGTAGGTCGGTCAAATTACAGTATCAAAATGGTTTTATGGTGTAGCGTCACCCAAATTACTTTCTTTTAGCACATTACTCAAAAGATAACTGATTAACTAGCTAGCCGAGACATAAAACATTGTACCATTACTGTAAAACACAAAATGTCGGCGCTCAGGCACATGGCCATGGGAACGTGTGAATGGCCAAAATCTAGCTAACATCATTAGCTTGCTTTTCAAATGATAATACACAATACAGCAGTAGCTAGCTAGCTAACTAAAGCAAAACTGAAATAACTATTACACAATACACCCATTTTGCAAAAGCACTTTAAACATACATAACATTAATCAAGCACATTACTTCAGTCGATTTTGCACGTTCATCGAATTTGTGTGATGGATATACAGTACTAGCTAGCTGCCACTAGCTAGCTGTACTATGTCCCTGTGCAACACTAACTAGCATCTATGCAGATAACTAACAGATAACAATTTGGTTAACACATTACTTTTTTAACGTTGGCTACTAATTCAGCAATCCTGTATGTAATGACGGTTACAGCTAGCTAGCTAATAAAAAATATTGTAACTTACCTTAACAATTTTCCATTAATTGTCAAAGCCAAAAAACGAACTGCCCGCCAAATTACCCACAACTAGAGTGAGGGGACAGAAATGCGTGAGATCGCGCGGACTTAAATATGTAAGTGATGAGGGGATGAGAACCAGTTGAGAGAGAACACAGAACATGAAGAGGGATAGAGACAGTGGTAGCTAGTAAGCATGCGGCACCATTCGCCAGTTCGAGGAGGAAGATGGAGAACTCAGAGTAGTTGTGACACAGTCTAGTTTTGGGTACGACCGCCTTTTGCCTCCACAACGGCCTGAATTATTTACAGTGTTGTATGTTACAGTAAGAGATGCTTCTGCACACCATTGTTGTAATTAAATGGCTGTTACAGAATTTTGACCTACTAGATGTGCCCCTGGCAACTGTAAGTGCCATAATTGGGAACTGGATGCATCTAGGAGTGTCAGCATCCCAGCCACAAAGTGGTAGACCACGCAAACTGACTGACTGAGAACACACATTTAGCCTGTTAGCCTATAGGAAAATTACAACTGGAATATATTTACAAGACGGGGAGATCAAATGTTTACCCCATCAGGCCTACAATTAGACAATCATTTGCCTAAAAACAGTTAGTCGCAATTTCAATCAATAGGAATAGGCTAAACGTGACAGGCTATCAAATCAGATGGAGTGGATAAACTCTTTTGGCTGCTGGTGATGACAAGTAGCCTAATTGGTGCTTCAGTTGTCAGAAATACAAAGTTAGTATTACAATTAGGAATAGGCTGCGTTTTTCCACGAATTGAGACTGTGTTGCACAGGCAGTACGAGCTGTGGCCGGCCCATTAGGCTACTCAATGATAGGCCTATCTTTTTGTACACGCCTTTGTTTTTTATAGAAATTCCCATCTCGCTTCATCATATCTAACATGCTTATTTGCATGGTGTAGTCTGCTTTCTTAAGCTGCATTTGAAAATGTTAGCGTACCTCCAGGTGAGAAAAGCTAACTAGCCGGCTAGCGTACGTAAAGAAATAAGGACTGGACAGCATAGGCTATTCTATTGGGCAAAATATCAAAATCATGTTTAGATTTCATAAATGCTGGTAATTTATTAAGGATTGAAGACCTACTGGCAAGATTGTGTGTGAAGTTACAGTGATCACGAATACCCTTTCTTGGGTGACTGAAGCACTGTCAAGTGGCTTAGATGCTAACAGTTCATGCCGTCTATTCTTGCTCGCTCTCCGGGGAGAGACTTAGAATAGGCGGCTGGAAATGACAGATTGCATTCTTGGAATGGAGCATTTGGAAAAACTGTTTAGTAAAATCTATACCCTACAATAAAAATCTATACCCTACAATACAAACATAACTCATGGTGACATTTAAGAGAAGAATTTGAAATAACATTTTCTCAGACACAGCTTAAGTTCATATTGGAAGTCTGCAAGTCAGTATATCATACGTATAGGACATTGGTCATATCCGAACACAGTATATGACCGCAAGACAAATATGATACCAGTATTTGTTCAGATATGATGCATATACAGTGTAGTCTGTATATGCATGGGAAACGCCTGTATTCTTTGAAATATAATGGAAATATAATTTTGAGAATCTCCAGATTTTTTGACCTTTTCACCTTTTCGCTGTATTCACCCCTGTGTATATCAGTCTTTAAAGCAATGACTTGGCATTCAGGAATACGTTTATGTATTCCCCAAGGATAGAATATATTTAATTAAAGCTTCCTATGATAACAGTGAGGGTCATAGGTGAGAAAAGTAGACAATTTAGTGAGTTATGAATGGCAGTAAGATCATGATACCATATTTTGGGATGGTACGGTGACTAGGAAGATGCTACAGATGTCATTTGACATGTATATTACTCGGGATGATTAAGGATGGATCAAAAATGGAAATACAATACCTATAGCCCTTGATTAAGTACAAAGGCAATGTGGGTTATGATTGGTCTGGCAAAATGTTATGCATAAGATGCATCTATATTGATTACCTTTGTTGATTTACAGACCTGATCATTTTTTTAAGTAGCCACTCATTTTGGTCATTTGGGTAGTACTGTTGAATATTCAACCAAATTCACCAATAGTCTTCTGCCTAAATTACATAGATACCTGTGGAAAATAAGAAATTATAGGCCTATAGGTTTACTGTAGCCTATATTGTAGTTGATGTCATTATTATAATAATGAAATAGTTTGTCATTTTATTCTTATTTATATGTATTGTTTGTTTATTTACATTTTTTGTGATACAGAAATGAGATGATGCATCTGGAGATGTCATCATGCAAATGTTGTAATAAATAGATAAATACTAAGTAGGCTAGTTTGGGAAATTAACTTACCTTGCATACATTCTGTAAATATAACTAAAGTGCAGATAAAATAATGAGAAATAAGTAACAAACAAACAGTGGTAAACAAATAAAAACATGAAATAAAAAGACCCACCCATTTGGCCCACTCATACACTTGTTAGACACGCCCATATTGGGTTCACACACTGTAATACCAAAATTGACCACTAGGACACACTTCGTCATTAAAAAATGTCACACATTTTGTCCAGAAATGACACCCATAGGGACATTTGACCCTTTTCAAAAAAATCATGCTAGGCATGCTAGTTAGTGATTTCCTGATGATTGGTAAGGGTTTGCCCATGGGGACCTGGATTTAGGTCCCAATGAGGACATAGGTCCCACTGGTGTTGGTGTGCTGTCAGGACCATGTCCCAATGAGGATAGAAAAACAGACACACACACACACACACACCAGATCATCCATGTTATGCTGCGTTCCAGGCACAGTTTTTAGCCCGTAAGTTACAACTTCAAGTCACGACTCACGACTTGGTAGCGTTCCAGGCAAAGTCACCACAAACATTTCTAGCTAGCGTTGACGTTAGCTAGCGTTAGCTAATACTAGCGATTTCTAGTCGGCAACATATTTTGGGCTTCATTTAATAAACATAATCTGTTGTAGTACACAAACGTGTATGTATTCATTCCAATGTGTGGAATTAACTTGACGTTGCCTATTTGTATATTTATTTCTATTTCTCACGGCGTATGTACAGCATCAACAGGGGTCGCCATTGTTGTTTATGTGTGTGTGACGTCAAAACTTTAACTGGGAGTACAACGATCTGGTACGAGTTCACGAGTAGTAAGTTACGTGTTTGACTGCCGTTCCAGGGCACTTTCAAGTGTAGAAGGTTGTGAAAACACAAGTTACGGGTTGCCTGGAATGCAGCATCAGATAGATAGATACTCTAATTTTCCCGAGGTAAGTATCTATCTATCTAACATGGATTATCTGGTGTGTGTGCTACATGGGTTGGAGTAGCCTGTTCAATCTCTATTAAGCTATTAATATGGTGTTTTGTAATGTAAATAAATATGAGATGAAATCTACTCTATTTGAGGGCAAGTTTGTTTTAGCCTATTTTCATTTTGGGCCTAAGGTTTTGGGCATTTGGCACATTGTTCGTTATGAATGGTTACTATTGTAATTGCTTCTGTAAATTAAATTAATGCTTTTTCAATGAATTCATTGAAATAAAATGATTTTTTTAGAATTTCTTTGATTTGAATATTTTTTTTGGTAATGCGTCATGTAGCTCTTAAATTTCAATCTTTATGGTCTTAAAATGTCTTAAAAAGGTCTTAAATTTTACTTACTAAAACCTGCAAGAACCCTGATCAATGACGCAGATGGCTCAATCCGTGAAATGCTACAAACGTGTTTTTAATGTATTGCAAAAAAAGTCCTCCCTGCACACGTCTCTCTTGCTTGTCTACTTTATTCTTTTCATTGTTTGACGTTAGTTTAACATCATTCTCTAATAATATCCTAAGTACTCCTAAGTACATAAGTCGCCTCCCAGACTCCTAGCTACTCCTAACTAGCTACAAACTAAAGGCAATATGAATTCCATGTACAGTATATTACTGTGTTGCATTGGGGGTTAAAAAGGGGGTAGAAAATATAGTTTTGCTGGATGTAGCACACAGTGCTTCATGATTTCACATTATATTTGTAACTTGACAAAATTCACTGCAGCGCTGAATTGTTTTTCAGCAAAAAGTGTCCCTTGTGCATTAGTGGTGGGCAGGGTCCAATGCTAATTTTTCCTCACTGGCCCTATCGGGCCAGTTGGTCTGAAATCAACTGGGCCGGACTGTATTTTTACTGGCCCGGACTGAATATAATAGAACACCATACAGTTGTATTGTACATATATATAGTATGCAAATATCATATCAGAATATTGATTTATGCCACAGATTTGCATGTGATGTGAGACATGACAGCTGATACAAGGAATTGTTATTTACATAAACATTTTGCAACGCACATCATTACTTTTTAATAAGGGGTTATCAAAATATTACTATACATTTCATTATCTTTTCATGAAGATATTTGCTTATTTGATGATAATAATAAATTGAATTTATATAGCGCTTTTCTTAGACTCAAAGTCGCTTTACAGAGGAGGTAGATTACAAAAACAGGACAAAACAAGATTCAGGCACAAATGAGAAGGGGGGGGGGGGGCTACGGATAGGCAGAGGTGAAGAGATGGTTCTTGAGGTGGGACTGGAAGATGGTTAGGGACTCAGAGGTGTGGATTTCTTGGGGGAGTGAGTTCCAGAGCCTGGGAGCTGCCCTGGAGAAGGCTCTGTCCCCAAAACTGCGGAGGTTGGATTTTTGGATGGAGAGAAGACCAGCTGAGGTGGATCTGAGGGACCTTGAGGGTTGGTACGGGGAGAGGAGGTCAGTGAGGTATGAGGGGGCCAGATGTTGGAGGGCTTTGTGGGTGAGGACCAGGATTTTGTAGGTGATCCGGTGGGAGATAGGAAGCCAGTGGAGTTGTTTTAGGACAGGAGTGATGTGGTGCCAGGATTTGAAGCGGGTGATGAGTCGGGCGGCTGCGTTTTGGACCAGTTGGAGTCTGTTGATGTTGGTAGAGCTGATGCCGAGGAGAAGTGAGTTGCAGTAGTCCAGTCGGGAGGAGATGAAGGCGTGAATGAGTCTTTCAGCAGCGGGGGGTGTGAGAGAGGGTCTGATTTTGGCGATGTTGCAGAGGTGAAAGAAGGAGATTTTAATGACTTGACGGATGTGAGGCTCGAGGGAGAGGGTAGAATCAAGGATAACGCCAAGGTTGCGGGCCTGGGGAGATGGGGAGACAATGGTGCCGTCAATGGTGAGAGTGGGGTTATTGGTTTTGCTGAGTGTGGATTTGGAGCCTATGAGGAGGAATTCTGTTTTGTCGCTGTGGAGTTTGAGGAAGTTGTGTTGCATCCAGGTTTTAATGGTTGACAGACAGGAGTTGATGTGGGAGAGGGGAGGATTGTGGGGGGATTTGGTGCCGAGGTAGATTTGGGTGTCATCGGCATAGCAGTGGAAGTCCAGGTTAAGGTGGCGGAGTATCTGACCAAGAGGGAGGATGTAGATGATGAAGAGGAGGGGGCCGAGTACGGAGCCTTGGGGAACACCGTGAGTGACTCTGGCTGTGGCAGAGGTGTGGTTATGGAGAGAGATGAAGTGAGATCTGTTGGATAGGTAGGAGTGGAGCCAGCTGAGTGCAGTACCTTCGATACCGAGGTCTTTGAGTCTGGTGAGCAGGATGTTATGGCTCACGATATCGAAGGCTGCACTCAGGTTGAGGAGGATGAGGATGTTGAGGGATCCGGTGTCAGCAGAGGTGAGGAGGTCGTTGAGGACTTTGAGTAGAGCGTTTTCAGTGCTGTGGAGGGGGCGAAAACCAGATTGGAGGGGTTCGAATTGGTCATTGGCAAAAAGATGGGTTTGTAGTTGTGTGGCGACTATACGTTCCAGGGTTTTAGACAGAAAGGGGAGGTTGGATATTGGGCGGTAGTTGTTGAGGGAGGAGGGATCCAGACCAGGTTTTTTAAGGATTGGGGTGACAGCGGCAGTTTTGAAGGCAGAGGGGACAGTGAGGAGTTGAAGAGGTTAGTGAGGTAGGGGCATAGGACGGGGAGGAATGACTTCAGGAGTGGAGTAGGGAGGGGGTCAAGGGAGCAGGTAGTGGGTTTGGAAGAACTGATGAGTTTGGAGATTTCAGGAGGAGTGACCGGGTCAAACTGGGAGAGGAGGCAGTGAGGAGGAGGGGTCGGGAGTTCAGGAGAGATGGGGAGAGGAGGGACCATGGTGGGTGCTGGAGTAGATACTGAGAGGTGAGATACAGGAGATAGAGATTGGTAGATGATGTTGATTTTGTCAGCGAAAAAGTGGAGGAATGAGTTGCAAAGATCCGGAGTAGAGGTCGGGAGGGTGTTGGTCCAAGGCTTGATGAGGTTGTTCATTGTGGAGAAGAGGGTTCTGGGGTTTTGGCAGGGGTCGGTGAAGATGGTGGAAAGGAAGGCAGATTTGGCAGCATTGAGGGCATCTTTGTAGGCAGTGAGATCGAGTTTATAGGCTTCATGATGGACTGTGAGGGATGATTTCTTTGTCAGACGTTCAAGTTGGCGGCCAGTTTGTATTATTTTCCGGAGTGCAGATGTGTACCAGGGTGAAGAGGTGTTAAAAGTGACAGTTTTTGTTTTGAGGGGGGCCAGAGTGTTGAGGGAGGTAGACAAGGTGGAGTTGAGGTGGTTTGTGAGATCACCTGGACTCAACCCTCACCTCAACTGATAGAGAGTGGTGGAGAGCAGGTCAGAGAGATGGTGGGGGTCGATTGATTTAAGGTTGTGGAAGGTGATTTCTCTGAGGAGGCGGGGGCGTGGGGATGGAGAATTGATGGTGAAACGTATCAGTTTGTGATCAGAGAGGGGAAAGAGGCATGGATGGAGGTCGAGCACCGGTTGGTTAGTGGAGCAGACCAGGTCGAGGATGTGTCCTTTTTCATGGGTGGGGAATGTGACATGTTGGGTGAGAGAAAAGTTATCCAGTAAAATGGTGAATTCTGATGAGAGCTTGCAGGTGGGGGAGTCCATGTGGATGTTTAAGTCACCGAGTAGCAACAGGCGTGGAGAGAGAGATGAGGCTAGTGTGAGGAGTTCAGTAAAATCAGAGAGGAAGGAGGGATTTGGTTTAGGTGGCCGGTAAATGAGGATGACTGTCATGGAGGAAAGAGCTTTGTAGGCGAGATATTCAAATGAAGATACTGAGGGGGAAGGTGAGTTCTGTGATCCGAAAATACTGATTGAAGATAACAGTGAGGCCACCTCCACGGCGGGAGGGGCGGGGTTTGCAGATGTAGTTGTAGCCAGGGGGGATGCTTGGTTGAGGGAGAAGTCATTGGGTTGTTGCCAGGTTTCAGTGAGCAGAAGGAAGTCCAGAGTGTTGTCTAGGATTAGTTCATGGAGGGCAAGGGCTTTATTATTGAGCGATCGCGTGTTGAGGAGGGCAAAGTTGGCATGGTGAGAGGGTGGTGGGATGGGGGCCGGCTGAAGAGATCTGAGGTTGTCCCGGATAGCAGTGCGTGTGGTCGATGGTGTGTGGGGGTATTGCATTTGAGGGGGGACAGCGAGCGGATTTGCAAATGATTGGAGAGTATGATTAAGTGTATGTGAAGTGCGGAAGGCACTGTCGTCCAGTCCGGGTTTTCTGTGCAGACAAACGGTGCATTCAGCCCTATGTGATCCAGTGGGTGAAGTATTCTGATGACGTGAGACAGGTGCGACAGAGCGTGCAGGTGACCAGATGGATGGAATGGATTGTCCGTGGTGGAAGAAAACAAACTTGCGGCGGGAGCTTCTGTGGATGTAACGGGGTCGACGTAGAAGTCCGAGCTGTTTGATGACTGGGATGCAGGATGGAATGGAGTAGTTGACGAGTTCGACCTGTTGCAGAGTTGAATATTTGAACATGATGCCGAGCGGAGGGACTGAGAGCTCCGTGATAGTGGTTAGCCGTGAGAAGGAGGTCAGCAATCGGGTTAGCCGCTGTAGCATTAGCCGCCACGCGTTTGGTGAACAGGGGCAGCCGGCTAGCGGCTAACCAATCGAGGCGACAGTCCGGTCGAGGAGCCCAGACGGCTTCGGGAACCAGCTGAGAGGCTGTCCAGAGGTACAGAGGCTGTCCAGAGGTAGGGGTACAGCGAACACAAACAAACAGGCACACAAGAGAGTAGCAGACGGAGTAGCGGCGAATAAACAGCGCCAGCGTCCTCTCACGATGCGTGAGCACGATGTGATTTGATGACATAATAGCAAGAAAATAAAACAATTGAGGTAGTATATTTATGGTTACATACAGTATCTCACAAAAGTGAGTACACCCCTCACACTTTTGTAAATATTTGATTATATCTTTTCCTGTGACAACACTGAAAAAATGACACTTTGCTACAATGTAAAGTAGTGAGGGTACAGCTTGTATAACAGTATAAATTTGCTGTCCCCTCAAAATAACACAACACGCAGCCATTAATGTCTAAACCGCTGGCAACAAAAGTGAGTACACCCCTAAGTCAAAATGTCCAAATTGGGCCCAAAGTGCAACATTTTGTGTTATTATTTTCCAGCACTGCCTTAACCCTCTTGGGCATGGAGTACACCAGAGCTTCACAGGTTGCCGCTGGAGTCCTCTTCCACTCCTCCATGACGACATCACAGAGCTGGTGGATGTTAGAGACCTTGCGCTCCTCCACTTTCCGTTTGAGGATGCCCCACAGTTGCTCAATAGGGTTTAGGTCCGGAGACATGCTTGGCCAGTCCATCACCTTTATCCTCAGCTTCTTTAGCAAGACAGTGGTCGTCTTGGAGGTGTGTTTGGGGTCGTTATCATGTTGGAATACTGCCCTGCGGCCCAGTCTCTGCTTCAGGATGTCACAGTACATGTTGGCATTCATGGTTCCCTCAATGAACTGTAGCTCCCCAGTGCCGGCAGCACTCATGCAGCCCCAGACCATGACACTCCCACCACCATGCTTGACTGTAGGCAAGACACACTTGTTGTTGTACTCCTCACCTGGTTGCCGCCACACACGCTTGACACCATCTGAACCAAATAAGTTTATCTTGGTCTCATCAGACCACAGGACATGGTTCCAGTAATCCATGTCCTTAGTCTGCTTGTTTTCAGAAAACTGTTTGCGGGCTTTCGTGTGCATCATCTTTAGAAGAGGCTTCCTTCTGGGACGACAGCCATGCAGACCAATTTGATGCAGTGTGCGGCGTATGGTCTGAGCACTGAAAAGCTGACCCCCCACCCCTTCAACCTCTGCAGAAATGCTGGCAGTACTCATACGTCTATTTCCCAAAGACAATCTCTGGATATGACGCTGAGCACGTGCACTCAACTTCTTTGGTCGACCACGGCGAGGCCTGTTCTGAGTGGAACCTGTCCTGTTAAACCGCTGTATGGTCTTGGCCACCGTGCTGCAGCTCAGTTTCAGGGTCTTGGCAATCTTCTTATAGCCTAGGCCATCTTAATGTAGAGCAACAATTCTTTTTTTCAGATCCTCAGAGAGTTCTTTGCCATGAGGTGCCATGTTGAACTTCCAGTGATCAGTATGAGGGAGTATGAGAGAGATGACACCAAATTTAACACATCTGCTCCCCATTCACACCTGAGACCTTGTAACACTAACGAGTCACATGACACCGGGGAGGGAAAATGGCTAATTGGCCCCAATTTGGACATTTACACTTTACACTTACTCACTTTTGTTGCCAGTGGTTTAGACATTAATGGCTGTGTGTTGAGTTATTTTGAGGGGACAGCAAATTTACACTGTTATACAAGCTGTACACTCACTACTTTACATTGTAGCAAAGTGTCATTTCTTCAGTGTTGTCACATGAAAAGATATAATCAAATATTTGCAAAAATGTGAGGGGTGTACTCAATTTTGAGAAATACTGTAAATAGATAAAATATGGCACAATACAGTACTTGCACTAGTTGGTTGACTGGCTTCTTATTTGTCACTGCTAGCAATCTCTTAGGCTGGCGTAGATGACCCTTATTGTTGACAAGCCGTGTCCGTATGGTTTCTTTATCCGTATTCACGGCCTATGTCTTGGACGTGGTTCATGAATAGTTTTTCCCTGTTCACAACATAAGCGGTTGTAATTAGTTTTTCAATTCGGCTACGTGCCACCTCATTCATTCAGAGCAGGCAGACTTCATTGGTGCAGCCGCGGTGTTGTCCTCAGCCTATTTGGCTGCAATACACGTGTCATGCTGCTGGGACTTAAGAGCAGGTTTTCAGTAGTTGTTCATTCCCTTGATAAACGACCCTGCCTTATTGGCTTTCGTCGGGTATGCACAACATGTACGGCAGTACATGTACCTTGCCATTATTTTTTTCGACCCACAGAACGTTTTAATACGATATTATGAATTTAAATGTGGAAATTGAGCACTGACCCTTAGGGGCCAGTGACTGTCTTTGTTTACTGGCCCGACGTTTGGTCTTACTGGCCCTGGGCCAGCGGGCCATCATTAATGTTGAACCCTGGGTGGGGGTGGAAAATATAGTGTGGTTGGATTTATAACACGATCCCTCTCCAAAGCTAATGAGCACAAGCAAATTAACAACAATAATAACATTAAAATAGGATTTTTTTATTTTTTACATTCTCTACATTAACATACCTCTTGATTCAACTACTCCATATAAGGGCTAGTTACCTCCAAGGACTTGATTCAATTGAGTAGAACTTTAGAACGGTTCCGCCTATCCTTTATTGCATGGTAGTTTCTGAATGGTGCGAATCTCCCCTTTCCGGCAGAGTACAACATTTCTGGTCTAGGTCTTACTACCTTATATAGGGGGTACTCACAAGATGGCCACAACCAGTGTCAGGTGGAAACAATTGAGCTTTCCGACGAACAGAGTCAAAAGTTTGATTTCCAATGAAGTCAGATACTCCACCAATCATAAGGACATATATTTTGGCTACCTGGGGCTTATCTTTATTGATCCAGACATCCGAGAGGCGACATGTTTATTGGAAAATCTGTTTTCATCGAACACCTTTCCTCTTACAAGGTAAGATCTGGTTTGGTCTGTGCTTGAGAAAGCTTCAAGTTTGGTACCAAATGAATTGTTAGGTTCTTAGGACCTTAACCAGCCTATTGGCAGTGTTATCTGATCATGAATGACTGATAAAACATATCGATTGTACGGAGAGTACGTGCGTGTTTGCGCATTCGAAATCAGGTTTTCTCCGCTTTGTGGACTGTGTTGACTGGTGAAGCGTTTCAAGCCAGTTGGAATGACAAGTCTAGAAGCCAATTGGATTCGCCTTTCATTGGTAAGCAGATTTCTTAGGCGGGGGAAAGCCTCTATATTGCCTCATTTCCACTGGTGCTTTATCCTGGTACTAGGGCTACACCGGTGATTTATGCTAATGATGGCTCTAGACCAGAGGTGTCAAACCGGTTCCACGGAGGGCTGTGTCTCTGCAGGTTTTTCCTATAAATTGTTTCCCAGTTCAGGCCTAAACAACCAGGTGAGATTAAAAAACCAATCAATTAGTGACCTAATTAATCAATCAAGTATAAGGTGAGAGCGAAAGTCTGCAGACACTCAGCCCTCCATGGAACCGGTTTGATAGCTCTGCTCTAGACTTTCCTGTTTTGACTATACATTTGGTACCAAGGACTTAAGGAGGGACTCAGGTGGGGAGGGAGGAGTAAACGATCAACGCAATTTGGTTTTCCGGTTACAAAAAATAAAAGGCAACATTTTTCTGGTAGTAAAATAAAATAAACAATAACGCCATGCTCAGTTTGTTTACAATACGGCATTTGAACTTGAGTAATAAAACTAATTTCTTCCTCAAACTCCTGCGACCCTCCTGCGACCGGCTCCTTCTCCACCTACACTTGTGACGCTGCTACTGTAAGCCCATTGTATTCATAATTTAGTTTAAGTATTTTGTCAAAACGATCTTCCTTTAATAGAAGGATTTGGGAGATTTCTGAGGTAATTTTGTGTTATAGGTTTTGCAGGCTACGTCTCGGTCTCAGCGCTCCGTTTTTCTATTGAGTCAATGGCATCGTATCACCTTCGGTCGTTCCAACTCTTTCTGTTGTGAGTCTTTGCTTCCCTGTACTGTTGCTTTATTGTCTTTATTTTATCGGGTCTGTTTGTTAGATTGGACGAAAACCATTACGAGAAGCCTAAAGCAATTTATCAGGGGTCTGTTTGTTAGATTGGACGAAAACCATTACGAGAAGCCTAAAGCAAACGATACACATTGCTATTTGAATAGCACAACATGCCGTGTTTTCACAGCATGTAACGCATCAACCCGCAAACCCTGCCCTAAGGCCTAAAGTCCAGGGTTTGGCACCAAGTGAGAGCCAGGCTACTGTGGCCGACTGGCGCTGGCCCGTGTCAATGGAAACAGAAACATTTCTGGACTTTAGGGTAAAACACCAGTGTTTGAGACCAGTGGAAACGAGGCATATAGAACCTCGCAATACTAACCAAGGTCGAAAGTCCCATGTATAGTCAATGGGATCAGAATGTTTGTGTTTTTATTGTAGAAAATTGTTTTCTAGATTAAACAAATAGCATTGAAAACATTACAGATGTACATCAATCAGTGGAATGATGTAATTTACAGACTTGAGGTTGAGGGACACTTTGAAACAGCTCTTGACACCACTTACTAAAATATTTGCACAGATATAGCTCATGTCTATCAATCCCAAAAAAAAAAATTCTGATTATGTTGACATGTTTGGGAAACCATAGGATTTATTTGACTTTCAGCCTGTCCATGAAAAAAATGAAAAAGTAAAAAAAAAAATTTTTTTTACTGGACCGCGTAAGCGAAGCGATGTACGCATTATGGATTATTCCATATAGACGAAAACTTTGCTGGCTAAAACCGTTAATATCTACATCATAGTAAGCCTGAAATAAAACAGTTTATGGTTATATTGCGTCTGTTTTTGGTGGATTTTCGAAGTACGCATCCATGCATGCGTTTTGGGTCAGGATAGACAAACACATTTGCTGGCTTAAAAATGTAGTTACGTTATAGTAAACCTTAATTGAAACTGTATACGGTTATATTACGACTGTTTCTGGCATGGAATAGTTCATCTTCAGTCTCGCTAGCAAGTGCTCAATTCTTATGATTATTCCTAGGAAGTTAGTAGATACTAGTAAGCCTATTACTGACTAATAAGCTGTTAAAACGGCCAGTGGCAAAAGCAATACAGTTCATAGAAGCTAGGGTGGAGGTAAACTTAATAAGAGACGTTAGTCAGTTTAACACAATCCTCAATAGAGTCTAGCAACTGCTGAAACGTGTAATGCTGTGGCGTAGTGGTTAAAGACAGTGCCTTTCATGTGGAAGACCTAAGTTTGAATCTATTGAGAGCAACAACATTTATTAATTATTTCTGGTAGATTCCACAATTCTCTCGTCTTTTCACTTGATGAAAAAGCTAGTTATCGTCGCCTTTATTGATAGTTACTGTATAGCTGTCATTCACGAATGAAAGAAAAAAGTATGTTGTTTTGCCATAAAAGAAAAACATACGTTCTTATGCCATGAAATTAAATAGCTTTGGCAGACTCGCTAGCAATTGCTCAATTCTTATGACTATTCCAGTAAGTTAGAAGATACCGGTAAAGCATATTACTGGCTAATACGCTTTCCAAACGGCCTGTGGCAAACGCCATACATAGACGCTATTTGTGGTGGAAGTAAACTTAGTAAGAAACGTTAGTCAGTTTAAGTGTATCAGTGTCATTCATGAATGGCCAATTAACTATTAAAACGGCCAATGGCAAAAGAGGATTTGTTCAGGATATACAGATGCCGGGTGTCAGTATAGACAAGAGGCTATACTGACAGCCAGCAAATGTACAGCTCCATGGTGTAGTGGTTAACGACATAGCCTTTCAAATGGGTGACCCGAGTTTGAATCTCAAGATGGAAACTCTATTGCGGGCCGGCTGAACTAGGCTTACCTGGTTTCTTGTTTTGGTGTGTGTTTTAGCTTGTGTATAAACTTTTTAATTCCAATTCATATTCTGATTAATTGCTAAATCTCCCAGGTTTATTTTATGTATTTTATACTGAATATATTCATTGTGCATGTCCTGACAACATAAGTGGACATAAATTGCCGTTATAATGGAGAATGGCAGTACAGGTGGAAATCTCAATTTCTTCATTTACAGTGAAGAGGATTTATCAAGCTCTAACCATTTCTCAATATGCTCAACCTTATAATATTATTTTCTTATATAAATTATTTAAATTTGTTTTGTTTATATTTTCCCCCCACATTGTTTTTCATTGAAAATACATATAATACCCACATATATATGTATGTATGTGGGCATATATATACAAACATACATACACACACACACACACATACACATACACACACACACACACACACACACACACACACACACACACACACACAGCGCTCTGGAAAACATTGAGACCACTCCTAATTTTCTTAAATCAGCATCTCTACATGTATGGCAGCCATTCCATTCCAGTGTCAGTAAAATTCCAACACAGGCACACCTCATTTTACTTAATGAGGTACTGATTAGGTGATTACCTGAACCAAATCTAATTTAACAAGTAAAAGTATAAAAACCACTGCTGTGGTCATCACTATCCTCTTGCAATAGGACCAGCTGGATGGCAAAAACAGTGCAAACAGTCAAAGGTAATTTGAATAAAGAATAACTATTCAGCATGACAAGATTTGAAAAGAAAAGCTTTGAGTGAGGGAAAGAAGGGTTCAATTCTGGCTTTACTGGCAGGGGGATACAGTGAGCATCAGTTTGCTTCCATCCTGAAAATTTCAAAGACGGCGGTTCATAAGAACAAGGTCAAGCAACAGACATTGGGGACAACAAAGCTACAGACTGGCAGAGGGCGAAAACGACTGTCCGCTGACCGAGATGACTGTCAACTCATACGAATGTCACTCAACAACCGTAGGATGACATCAAGTGACCTACAAAAAGAATGGCAAACAGCAGCTAGGGTGAAGTGCACGGCGAGGATGGTTCGAAACAGGCTCTTAGGGGCAGGGCTGAAGTCGTGCAAAGCTAGAAAAAAAGCTCTTCATCAATGAGAAGCAAAGGAGCCAGGCTGAAGTTTGCAAAAGACCATAAGGATTGGACCGTAGAGGAATGGAGTATGGTCGTCATCTCTGACAACTCAAATTTTCAGCTTTGCCCAACACCTGGTCGTCTAATGGTTAGACGGAGACCTGTAGAGGCCTACAAGCCACAGTGTCTCGCACCCACTGTGAAATTTGGTGGAGGATCAGTGATGATCTGGGGATGCTTCAGCAAGGCTTGAATCAGGCAGATTTGTCTTTGTGAAGGACACATGAATCAAGCCAAGTACAAGGTTATCCTGGAAGAACACCTGCTTCCTTCTGCTCTGAAAATGTTCCCCAACTCTGAGAATTGGTTTTTCCAGCAGGACAATGCTCCATGCCACACAGCCAGGTCAGTCAAGGTGTGGATGGAGGACCACCAGATCAAGACCCTGTCATGGCCAGCCCAATCTCCAGACCTGAACCCCATTGAAAACCTCTGGAATTTGATCAAGAGGAAGATGAATGGTCACAAGCCATCAAACAAACCGAGCTACTTGAATTTTTGTGCCAGGAGTGGCATAAAGTAAATATATTGATTTGAATAAATATTGATTTCTGAACTCTTCCTAGTTAAAACATTAGTATTTTGTTGTTGAAAATGAATACGAATGTGTTTTCTTTGCATTGAGGTCTGAAAACAATGCATCTTTTTTTGGTTATTGACCAGTTGTTATTTTCTACAAATAAATTCTCTAAATGACAATATTTTTATTTGGAATTTGGGAGTAATGTTGTCAGTAGTTTATAGAATGAAACAAAACTGTTCATTTTACTCAAACACATACCTATGAAACTGATAGTATTGCTGTGGTCTCTTAATTTTTTCCAGGGGGGTGGGGGGGTGTTTGTGTGTGTGGCAAAATGTGAAAATCTGTGGTCTTATTGTTGATGCCGAATGTAACGTTTCACCACAGACTTTTATTTTGAAGGCTAAATACGGTAATCGAGTCTTATTGTTGCTGCTGTTAGAAACCAGCCGTTCGTATAGCAGTGAAATAATGATTGTGTACCCTGTCGTCAAGCGAGAGAGTAATTCAAGAGTAATTCAGCATTGGTTAGTCTATTGTTCATGATGTTACAGACTCGATGTTACAAACTCGGTTTTACAACTCAATCTTACAAACTCAGTCTCACTGTAAAGATGGTTGCTAGCAGTTATATACATTTAAGGGTGTGTCTACCTAGGACAGATCACATTTCCACAAGAACCCCATGCCAAATGGTTAATGTAAACATTCCACATTTCTGAGGTTGGCAGACTGTGACCTCCTGAGAGAGAATCTAAACACGGATGTTTCCACTGTTCTCATTATCTAAGCACATTAACTTCCAATGAACCATACCTTCATAATATATTTAGAATACTACATTATTACAGATTCCACACTCCCCCATCATACATGTAAGAAAAAGCATTACATATTTGATTCAACATTAAAAGAACAATTCTACTCCTAATCAAAAGAAAAGGCCCACTCATGTTACAAATGATTAAGACAAAACAACAAAAAGGTGTATCTGACCGATGAAGTCTTGTTGTTCCTCAAATGAAAATGAATGTAAACAAGAAAATTGTCACGCCCCACTCTGACACAATGTATGACGGTCATCAATCCCTCCCCCACCTCAGATTATAAGGGTCGAGAAACATATTTGACATCAACAGGCTACTATCAGTGTTAACGGTGTTCAGCTGAAAATCAGATCCAACATTACATTATGATTAAAACCTTCCCCCAAAGTGCATTGAACAATCAACCCCCCCCCGTCTGTATCATGATCCATGTACAATATCATACAAAAGACTCATGCATAATCCTGTTGTACTTGTGAAATTCTACCTTTAAATAGGGAAAGATTCTACCTCCATTAGGGAACAATACTACGTTTAATAGGGAAGGATTCACTATTCAAACATACCAGGATAGCCGTCATAATGTCGATCATTAGGCATCGTCACAAAATACGTCGAAGTCTAATATTGGGATAGTCATCGTACAGAGTTTCCCACCTGTCTTGCGAGAAACAAACCTTCATACATATGAAATCACCATATCAGGTCATTTAGGAAAATCATTGATCATAAGGAATGAAGTTAGTTTCCAATCAAGTCTTCAGTCTTTGTCTTGTATTAGTGATGTAAACTTATTGCAGTCAGTGTGATGTGGACCCAGCAAATTGCCTGGTTGTCCTAACAAGTCAGTGTAGGTGTGTAGTGGAATAGTGAGTTTCCAACACTTCACTAATTCAAGATTAACCCCACGACAGTGTCTTCCACTGTGTTGGGACCATGTGACCTTTCCAGTCAATTGGCCCGTGGTACTCTGACGTGTAGTATGTGGAGCTCTTGAGGGCTCAGGTGGATTCTCTCATTTCCCTGTCGATTAGTCATCTAGAAATGGAGTGTGAAGCCAAGTGATCTGACCCTGGCATCGTTCTGCCATGTGTGTGGTCAGGAAGATTTGGAACAGATTGGTTCAGTGTGGTTGTAGTAATCCTCTTGAACATGTTGCTGGTACTCACACTCAGTTGTCTGTATCCAGTCGGTGACGTGATGTCAGAAAAGGGTTTGTGAGGTCCCAATCTGTTAAACGTATAACTGCAAAACACCAACTAGTGTGGTTCAACAGTCCATCGGACTATCATCCACTGGGTATTGTTCTGTCAACTCCCAACAATGAAGACAATAGATCAGTCGTGAAAACTTGTGCATCTCAGAAGTTCCATCATTAGAGTGAAACTTACACCCTATTAAGACAAGCTTCCATAACAGTCTACAGTCTGCTAAAGGGTATGCACACAGAAATTTGACTTATCGTACAAAAAAACTATTTTGAAGCCATTTATTGTCACATAGTTGTTTGGCTCCTATTTAAATCATAATGATAACAGAAATCACCCAATAAGCCCTGATCAAAAGTTTACATATCCTTGAATGTTTGGCCTAATTACAAACACACAAGGTGACACACACCGGTGAAAATGGCGAGTAAAGGTGAATTTCCCACACCTGTGGCTTTTTAAATTGCAATTAGTGTCTGTGTATAAATAGTCAATTTAGTTTGTTAGCGCTCACGTGGATGCACAGAGCAGGCTAGATACTGAGCCATGGGGAGTAGAAAAGAACTGTCAAAAGACCTGTGGAACAAGGTAAAGGAACTTTATAAAGATGGCAAAGGATATGAAAAGATATCCAAAGCCCTGCAAATGCCAGTCAATACTGATCACTTATTAAGAAGTGGAAAATTCGGGGATCTCTTGATACCAAGCCAAGGTCAGGTAGGCCAAGAAAGATTTCAGCCAAAACTGCAAGAAGAATTGTTCGTGATACAAAGAAAAACCCACAGGTAACCACCAGGAGAAATACAGGCTGCTCTGGGAAAAGACGGTGGGGCTGTTTCAAGGAGCACAATACGACGTTACTTGAACAAAAATGAGCTGCATGGTCGAGTTGCCAGAAAAAAGCCTTTACTGCGACAATGCCCCAAAAAAGCCCGGTTACAATATGCCTGACAACACCTTGACAAGCCTCACAGCTTTTGGCACACTATAATTTGGAGTGACGAGACCAAAGTAGAGCTTTATGATCACAACCATAAGCGCTATATTTGGAGAGGGGTCAACAAAGCCTAAAGTGAACAGAATACTATCCTCACTGTGAAGCATGGTGGTGGCTCACTGATGTTTTGGGGGGATGTGAGCTCTAAAGGCGTGGGGAATCTTGTAAAAATTGATGGCAAGATGAATGCAGCATGTTATCAGAAAATACTGGCAGGCAATTTGCATTCTTCTGCACAAAATCTGCGCATGGGACGCCCTTGGACTTTCCAGCACAACAATGACCATAAGCACAAGGCCAAGTTGACCCTCCAGTGGTTACAGCAGAAAAAGGTGAAGGTTCTGGAGTGGCCATCACATTCTCCTGACCTTAATATCATCGAGCCACTCTGGGGAGATCTCAAACGTGCGGTTCATGCAAGATGACCAGTGACTTTGTATGACCTGCAAGCAAGTTTATTTATATAGCACAATTCATATACATAGAAGCAATTCAGTGTGTTTTATATGAAAAGAAAAATATAAAAAGGCAATAGAATTAAAACAGTCAGATTGTTACAATTCTATAACTGCTGTCTCCTGGGGGACTGTACATGAACTTCAACACCCCGGTATCTCAATCTTCGCATTCCAGCACTAGGATGAACCGGTCAGTCCCTTTGATGCAAAGATTATGTCACAATGTCTTACTCGGCTGTCTCCAGGGGGACATTTATGCCATGTCTACACATGCATTTTTTTATTCATCCTCAATGAATTACAGTCACCATAACTTCTTACTGAACCACCCCGGTATCTCAATCCTCACGCTCCAGTGCTTGGATAAACTCATCAGTCCTTTTGTGAGATAATACCCTACATCGATGTCTAAACAGCAGCACAAGAACTTGCATTACCCGTCATCTGCAGATTGTTACATTTACACAGAGGTTATTCCTCTGATAGCACCTGCAAGAATTCGGGGCCTCATAGACAACTATTACAAAAGACTGCACGCTGTCATTGATGCTAAAGGGTATGCACACAGTATTAAGAGCTAAGGATATGCAGACTTTGGAATCAGTTCATTTTTTTCTTTGTGGCCATGTTTTGTTTTATGATTGTGCCATTCTGTTATGACCTCTGCTATGACCATTTTGTTATTGAATATGAATCCCATAAGAAATTAAAGACATGTTTTGCCTGCTCACTCATGTTTTCTTTACAAATGGTACATATATTACTAATTCTCCAAGGGTATGCAAACTTTTGAGCACAACTGTATGTCATATTTCCTTTTCCATCCAGAACTGACTTGGTTGATGTTTTTTATTCCTTGTGCTATATTTATGCCCAATAGCAACTAGCAGTAGAATAAGACTGTCAAACATGACTTTGCTTAGCCAAATCAAAAATGGTTAGATCTATTCTATTCAACCATTAAAATGTTAGACCTTTCATCAAACAAAACAATTTCCAAATAAACCAATTAAAATCAAATCCTGTAAATGGACGTTGTGAAACATAACAGATGCCAATGCTCCGTTATGACTATGCAAACAGGAAAAACAAGATTTTTCACGTAACTCCTTTTAAGTACCAATTTGCTTCACTGTGAACTCTGTTCAGCTCTTTCCAATCATAATTAATGATCATATCATACATTCCCCCCTGCTTTCACTTCATTAAGTCAATGGAAAAGTGACAATGAGTGAAAGCAGAATCACCGCGAATACGGCCACAGGAGGCGCCATACAGAACCTGCGCTGGCCATCAAAATCTAACATTGGTAGTAGGGATGAATCTAAAATCCATTCGATAAGGAGCTGCATACTGTATATACATCAAAAAAAGAGAATTTTAAAAACACAAATATTCACAGTGCAATCAAAGACATCAATGTGCAACACGGTCGGTTGTGCGAAGGAATTATAAACCATATAACCGTATCCTAAATTTGTCTTACATAGCTAAACAGCTCTCAAATTTGACTTTACCTCAGTGCCTTCACAGAGGTCTGTGAAATCGGCTATCATGCATTTATATAACTCCTGTAGTTTCTTGGCACATGCCCAACTAAATAATTAGTTTGCCATCTAGGGGATAAGCTGCTCAACTGAATTGTAGGGGAGAAAAAACTCCAGCCCATGTTGCAGTGGTTTACCTCTAATATGTATTAGCATATATACAGCACTCAAATTTAGCACTTTGACTGGCACTGGCCAAACTACCTCATGACAAACACAAACGTAATGTCTTGATTAACCTCCTGAATTGTAGAGAAATTCTCCAATTTTGATTCATTTTATTCCAAATAGTGGCAGGCAGCCAAACCCTAAATCACAACTTTTATGCATATTTTGACCACATCTGTGGTTCTGTTGACATTAAGATTGTTCTATCACCAACAATGGGGGATAACTTTTGGTGTCTACCCTCACTTCAGTTGGTTTCAAAACTGTAAATTTCAACGTTTAAGCTATTGAGAGGAAAATATATTTAGCTTTCACTTAATGTTTGATTATCCCAAAACTGAATATGCTCATTTTGAGGAAATTACCACTGGTGAGACCAGTCTGAACACTCAAATTTAACCCATACCAATAAGCTACCCTGACGTAATGGGAAAGTTTGTTTGGGGTCATCCTAGGGAATCTGCCTCCTTCCTGGAGCCCATGGCTCTAGCCAGTTATGTTGGGCCAAAAATAATGGCCAAATGCATTGTTTAATGTATATGAAATTTAAGTTTTCACACATTAAAAATCTGACATGGTCCTCAGACTGTCTGTGGTAAGACGTTATTTTTTTTCAACTTAGCCGATATCCTTTGTTAATGAAGGTTCAGATTTATTGTCCTACCCATCTAATATTGTTGCAGTTTGTAAAAATGCTATGCTTGTTATATCTACACAGCAACTCAACAGGGTGGAAATTAAGAAAATTCACAAGAATGGTGATGTTGACAGTGTCACTAAAATCAAGGTACAATAATGAGTAATTCAGGTTAAACCTTAAACAATGTTACCTCAGTCTTCCCTATTTGTTCGCTTGTCCATTTGCCATTTTAGAATTGAAACTCCAACGAGTATCAGGCGTTGGTTTTTAAAACACGTATTATCTCAGTTATCAAAGAAAAGTGTATTTAACCACACTCAATTTAGCATCTAAGATATCTCTAATTTTATTGTGGGGAATAAACTCGCTTTGGCTGTTTTACCCTCTTTTGTAGGCTATGACTATATTGGATTCCAATTCAGTCCTTATGGGACCCAGCATGCCTTTCTTAAGGTTAAAACTATTACCATGTGGATTCTTCATTCTACCACTTATCCTTTTGTAAGAAAATGAGAGAGAACTCTTTTAACCTTTTGTAAAAAAAAAACGAGATTTTATTTTACCAGATTAGAAAATCATTATTTTACAAATCTCAAATTTATCACTCAGTTTAGATTTTCCCACTTTTACTAGCTAATAGCTCCGCACACGGCAGCAAATTACCAGGCGGTGGGCCTGGTAAAGGCCTAACCACATTGTCGTGAGACCCCTCCCTGAGTGGAGGCCTCACGGAATAAAACATTATCAACGCAGTAAATGCGTTCGGCTCTCAAATTACAACAAACATGAGAAAGCACAATAAAACAGGCTATTTCTTGAATGCCTATTAAAACACACTATGTACCATCACAGTGCTTTTCAAAGGCTATTAACAAGGAAAGTGATCAGGTTTCCATGATAAGTTCCAGCTTTCTTGAATGTTTAGGTACTATACATTTTTGGAAATAAATATTTAAGAACTCTTAATCAATGATTCTGAAAGCTCACGTCAGTTCCTTTTATCGTCCATGATTCCGGGGTCCCATGAAAGAGACTCCATCTTGTGACTGCTCATGTTCAGCCAGGTGGACGAACAAAATGCATCTTTGTCCATTTCAATTGTCTCCTTTCTCATTTTCCGCTTTACGACTCTTGTCCTCTCTCGGACATCTTGACTTTCTTTTGTCTTTGCTCTTCATATGTACCACACTCTCCATCGGTCCCCCATTCTCGACTTCCTCTGAATCCATTTTGTTTCGGAATACTTTGTTTTTTCTGTCCATTCTGATTTCAGGCATCATTGGTACAGTAATCATCCTTTTTCGTTCCTGTTGGTGTCCACTTCACGCCATCATATTTATGCACCCAAATACATTATTTTACTTGCAACGCTTCTCACAAATTTATCCACCCCTAGAGATTTGCAGAAAATTATTCGCGGCCTAGTCAGGGAGTGACTAGGTCTCGTTCGACTACCAAATGCTCTTGCAATCTTGACAACAGTTCGTTATATGGCGTAATTTTACGACTCACAGTCCATCTGTATCCAAATCCAAGAACTCCTTTGGTTACCCTGTTAGCAGTTAGCTCAGAAGTTCTGACGAAACAGTAGCTCTTCAGTAGAATCGATAAGATTATCCATTTAGTCGCGGCAACATGCTGTTAGAAACCAGTCGTTCGTATAGTGGTGAAATAATGAAACGCATACCCGGTCGTCAAGGGAGAGAGTAATTCAATTATTTATTACAGCATTTGATTGTCTATTGTTCATGATGTTACAGACTTGATGTTACAGACTCGGTCTTACAACTTGATCTTACAAACTCAATCTCACTGTAAAGATGGTTGCTAGCGGTTATATGCATTGAAGGGCATCTACCTAGGACAGATCACATTTCCGCAAGATCCCTATGCCAAATGGCCAATGTAAACATTCCACATTCCTGTGGTTGGCAGAGTGTGACCTACTGAGAGAGAATCTAAACACTGATGTTTCTGTTGTTCTCATTAGGCACATTAACTTTCAGTGAAACATACCTTCATAATATATTTAGAATACTACATTATTACACAGATTCCACACTGCCGAATCTCTTACGTTGCCTGCATGATGCTAATCTATTGTAGCTGAAAAATAAAATTGTCTTTCATAAAAAATTCTGTTTTTCTTTGGCAGCACATCACAATTTAGTTGTGGCGGAGCACGGCTCTGATTACAATAAGGGGGAATCACTGTGTAAGTTGTTAACCCCTTACTACTTCCCTGAAAATGTCAGTTTTTATAACTATTAAACACTTTTTTTTTTTTAGGCTCTGGACTTAAATTTAATAGAAAGTAAAAAATGGGGTTGTTCTAAAACTTTTGACCGGTAGTGTACAAACAAAAAAAGCCAATTACAGCCATGAGTGTATTTGGATAATTTTCTACCAGCTTTGTACATTCTTCTTCGGTGAACATCAATTTTCAATTGTTTCCAAATATTTTCAATTGGAATTGAGGTCCATGCTGTGACTGGGCCACTCCAGCACATTGAGCCTCTTACAATCAATTATTTTCTGTTTTGTATTTGTAATTAATTTACAACCGCTTGTGGTCATTATTTTTCACTTTATGGACATTTGTTTTGAGTTTCAGTGGCAAAAATCTCAAATGAAATCCATTTTGATTTCATGTTGTAACACAATAAAACGCGGAAAAGTCCAAGGGATGTGAATACTTTAGAGAGCCACTGTATGCGGAGTATAGTGTTCAAAAGCAATTTTAACTAATTTTTTATTTGCCTGTGATGTCTCAAACATTTTCTTGTTAAGATAATTTGGAAGGTTTTCTGTGACCGCCTTGCCAAAACATTGACCAGTGCCCATATACTGTCCAGTACTTGTTATAGTGAAACATTTTTGTATGTGTTATGTGTTGATGTAGGTAATTCCAAGGTAATGGTCAGTTTCAAAAGGATGTCATTGTCAGTCATACATTCTATAGTTTATCTGGTTTGTCACAGTTGTTTGCAATTTGTTTCAGCTCGCAGAGTACAAGGCTCTGATGATGAAGAGGAGGGAGAAGTGAATGATGAGGAGGAGGAGGAGGAGGAGAAGGACATGGTGAAAGAGAAGAGCAGTGAGGAGAAAGCCAGTGAAAGTGAGGGAGAGACAGAGAAGAAAACTGAACCTGAGAACACCCAGGTAAAATTATGTATTTTATTAGGATTCCCATTAGCCCCTGCCTATGCAGTGTCTACTTTATCTGTGGACCAAACACAAATCAAAATAGCACTGTACATTAAATGTGAAGATAGTAATACAATACAGGCCAATATGACCACACAAATTAAACAATAAAATGCAGAATAATGAATAACAATTTATACAATGTCTGTGTCAATCCATGAATGTATGGAAATACTCCATGTTGTTTACCTGAGTATATGTTTTAGGTGGACCTGCTATCTCAAACAGAGAGTGAGTCTCTGCTCCGGAATGACCTACGGCCAGCCACCAAACCCTTCAAGGGCAACAAACTCTTCCTGAGGTTTGCCACTCATGGTAAGTCAACTAGAACTTATGCAACCAGGTTATTGTAAGGTTTTTATTTTTCATTTTTCCCCCTCGAAGATTTCAGTTTGTTTTTCAATTGAATTGTCCACATTATAGGTCACATTAAAAGTGGAAAAAGTTCTGACATGATTTATCTTTGTCTCATTCTTTTACATCACAAAAACCTGGCATTTTCACAGTGGTGTGTAGACTTTTTATATCCACTGTATGTATTCCAGGGCTTGATGTTTAAATATGTGCCTGTTGTATTTGTAATCCTTTGCAATCTTTAGAAACGCACTATGCACCTGGGAGTGGCTCTATGCCTGTGGTTTTCAAACCTCTCCTCTGGGAATCCCAGCCGGTCTGGGGACTTGAACTGCTCCTGAGCTAGCACACCTGATTCAGCTTATCCACAAATCCTCAAGCCTTTTATTAGTGAAAACAATGTGCTAGTTCAGGTGATGTAGAACATCTGGGGTCTGCGAAGAGAGATTTGAAATCCATTACTCTATACTACTCTTGCCCCGAGCATGTAGTTATAGCATCTAATTAGCTAAATCTACTTGTGTATTATTTTAATCAGTGTTTCTCAACCCTGCTCCTGGGCACCCCCTGCCCTGCATGTTTTAGATCTCCCTGCCCTGCATGTTTTAGATTTGTTTTAAAAACATGCAGGGCAATGGGGCGCCCAGGAGCAGGGTTGAGAAACACAGATTTAAATGGACTCGGTCCAAACAACCATCAATGAAAGCAATCTTATACAGTGAGGGAAAAAATTATTTGGTCCCCTGGTGATGTTGTACGTTTGCCCACTGACAAAGAAATGATCAGTCTATAATTTTAATGGTAGGTTTATTTGAACAGTGAGAGACAGAATAACAACAAAAAATTCCAGAAAAACACATGTCAAAAATGTTATAAATTGATTTGCATTTAAATGAGTGAAATAAGTATTCGACCCCTCTCAATCAGAACGATTTCTGGCTCCCAGGAGTCTTTTATACAGGTAACAAGCTGGGATTAGGAGCACACTCTTAAAGGGAGTGCTCCTAATGTCAGCTTGTTACCTGTATAAAAGACACCTGTCCACAGAAGCAATCAATCAATCAGATTCCAAACTCTCCACCATGGCCAAGATTGTAGACCTACACAAGGCTGGAATGGGCTACAAGACCATCGCCAAGCAGCTTGGTGAGAAGGTGACAACAGTTGGTGCGATTATTCGCAAATGGAAGACACACAAAAAAACTGTCAATCTCCCTTGGTCTGGGGCTCCATGCAAGATCTCACCTCGTGGAGTTGCAATGATCATGAGAACGGTGAGGAATCAGCCCAGAACTACATGGAGGATCTTGTCAATGATCTCAAGGCAGCTGGGACCATAGTCACCAAGAAAACATTTGGTAACACACTACGCCATGAAGGACTGAAATCCTGCAGCGCCCGCAAGGTTTCCTGCTCAAGAAAGAACATGTACAGGCCTGTCTGAAGTTTGCCAATGAACATCTGAATGATTCAGAAGAGAACTGGGTGAAAGTGTTGTGGTCAGATGAGACCAAAATCGAGCTCTTTGGCATCAACTCACCTCGCTGTGTTTGGAGGAGGAGGAATGCTGCCTATGACCCCAAGAACACCATCCCCACCATCAAACATGGAGGTGGAAACATTATGCTTTGGGGGTGTTTTTCTGCTAAGGGGACAGGACAACTTCACCGCATCAAAGGACGATGGACGGGGCCATGTACCGTCAAATCTTGGGTGAGTACCTCCTTCCTCAGCCAGGGTATTGAAAATGTGGATGGGTAATCCAGCATGACAATGACCCAAAACACACAGCCAAGGCAACAAAGGAGTGGCTCAAGAAGAAGCGCATTAAGGTCTTGGAGTGGCCTAGCCAGTCTCCAGACCTTAATCCCATAGAAAATCTGTGGAGGGAGCTGAAGGTTTGAGTTGCCAAACGTCAGCCTCGAAACCTTAATGACTTAAGGTTTGCAAAGAGGAGAGATCTGCAAAGAGGAGTGGGACAAAATCCCTCCTGAGATGTGTGCAAACCTTTTCGCCAACTATAAGAAACGTCTGACCTCTGTGATTGCCAACAAGGGTTTTGCCACCAAGTACTAAGTCATGTTTTGCAGAGGGGTCGAATACTTATTTCACTCATTAAAATGCAAATCAATTTATAACATTTTTGACATGCGTTTTTCTGGATTTTTTTGTTGTTATTCTGTCTCTCACTGTTCAAATAAACCTACCATTAAAATTATAG